>APFE030181633.1:76895-134901 GCA_000404065.3 Pinus taeda
CATATATAAATTAAAATATATACAAAACTCATAAATAAACAAACTTCACATCATATGTAAAAAGAATTCTATCCTATTATATATGTTGCAATATATCCTTAACTATACATTATATGGCACAAAAACATCTTCTCCACATTAGAATATATGGAACTTCACATTTTGACTAAATGTGTCCAAGTTAAAATAGACACAAACTTATGAAGAGAGAGAATCCAAATCGTGGCCGTATACGTTGGAAGAGAAAAAAAAAAAAACTATCGTATATGTTGGAAGAGAAAAAAAAACACTATCGTATACCAGGGTGGGCTCGTGAGGTTTACCAGCGTACCTTAACCCATAAAATACTTCGTACAAGAGGGTGAATCCCTACTTTTTCAATGTAATGTGACGTACTCGAGATGCGATATTTTTTCCATGGTTATGAGGTCGTCAATTTAAGAGATCCCATTCTCTCGCGATAAGGACGCCCATTTGCCCTAAGCGGTCAGCAATATCATCGATCTCGTCCTCGTCCTCCCTACCTCACTGTTAACCTTCTTTTCTCCGTTTCCTTATTTTCTCTGCGCGAGCCATTCATTGCAGCCATGAAGATTCGAAACCGGGATCATTCTTCGTCTTTTCTCCCTACTTCTTCTCGTGCTCCGCCGGCAGCAGCAGTTCCAGATGCCCTAATCTCCGATACTTTGGCCGTTCTGGGCATGAAATCGTTTACAGAGCCTATCAATCCAACTCCAAATCCAGTAGTACTAAACCACCATCATGAATCCAACCTTCCCATCTCGGCTGCAAAAATGGTCGGCACGACGAAGCCAAACCATAATGTTGACAATAGCTCAGACTCTTCCAAGTTAATGCAAACCCAGACATTCCCTGCAATACCCAGCAAGGAGGAGGGAGAGGAGAAGGAGATAAGTTCGTTTGTCACAGGCGGTGAGGAGGAGATTAGGGTTTGCACAGTGAACAAGTCTCCATGGAATGTTCCCTCATTTGGAGCTTTCCTCACAAATCCCACAAACGAACCAGCCGACCAATTCCTGCAAAACAATAGCAGCAGGAACTATGAGAAAAAGATCGCGATACAGAATCTCCCGAGTTATTCTTTCAGGAAGGAAAAGACAATGGTAGAGGCAAATCAGCAGGTATTTACACGTTAACCTAAAATACCAGTGAACGTCCATCGGTCCGCGATAGTTCTGTTTTAAATAGTAAAATGATAATCAGTTTAAAATACCAAGGGAAGGGCATGTGTATATATTCCATATCTGCGCTTTGATTCGGGTATGGGGTGCGTGCCCTAATTTCATCGATTTTCCTTAATAGTTAGTTTACAGTCTATAGTTTATATTCAACTAACTTTGGAGAATTTTCGTCATTGAGCTACACATTAATTAGATCAGATTGTTTGTGAGAGGAAGGCCTGCTTGGAAGTAAACAACATATACTCAATAGGTTTTTCTCTGGTTGTAACTATGTTGTCTCAGGCTTATGTCGAGGATGAGGATGATGTCAACACCACTGAGATGGCCAGGTAAATATAGTTTATCTCTGTTCTTGGCGCTGATACCGTCATTGCAATGTTTCATGGTTTTTCCTGTAGAATTATAAGAATGCAGCTCCCAGAACAAACTCTATTTTTTCTTCGCAAACCTATACTGGAAAGCAGGATTGGAATTTGACGTTCTGTAAAACGTTTTTCCCGTGTTAAACGTATTTGATAGGGAAAAATTTGTCACGTTAAATGTGATTAGTGAAAACAAATTTGGAACCGTAAAAAATGGTTAACAGAATTCAAGTTAGACAATAGAGAATCTATTTAGTTGGAGCCCTTATTTCTGGTCGCTATTCTTTGATCAATTTTATAGATAGAAAAGAAATATAGTGAAAAAATGGAGTAACTTAATAAAATTAAGTTACACTATTAAACTATGATTCTTTAACTATGTTCAAGTCTATCTCTCAATTGTTATGAAAAAATTGTATATAACAATACAAAAACATTTTAGCCCTTCAAATCTACATAAAACTTAAAAACAAATCCGGTCAATTTTCCACTTTGAAAAAAAAACATGGTTAACTTTTCACTTTCCATTTTGACCAACATTTTTTATTTAGGAGACAATTTAGCCTGAGGGTTATTTCTGGTTGGAAATGTTAATCTCAATCACCCCTTAAACAAACACCATGCTTGCCTAGTCAACCATTGTAAGGTTGCGATTTTGTTTGCAGACCGAAGTACTGAAGTTAGAGCAGAATTGACACAGCAGAAAAATTCAGACAATCCAAAAAAATCATTTACTATGTAAATTGTTGTTTTACTTTGTTTTGTTGTAAGTAAAAATTATGTTTTAATTTAGTTCATGTGTGATTGCGATATCCACTCTGCAACTTATTTTTGAGCCAGTTGACTTTGCCGCAACCTATTTATGAGCTCCTTTGCCCTCATAATTTTTTTTTTAAACATTTCTAACCAAATTAAGAAAAAATGGACATTAAAAGTGTTAAAATCTTTTTGAAAATAAAAATAGATTTACCATCATTAAGCATCTAAGACACCAAAATCCTGAAATATAGATACCAAAATCTTAAAATCCTGAAACTTGATACAGCTTAATAATTGAAATTTCCCGAAAATTTATTAGATTTTTCATTAATTTCGGGCCAAAAATCAGCCCACTAAAACCAAGCGATAAATTTAAAATTCCAGCCATGAATGTAATCTATCACAGAGAAATTAGGGCGTGGGATAAAGCAGCTCTTACTAGTCAGTTGTATATTGTTTTTATTGTAATAATTTGACTGATTTGGCTGTGTGCCGTGTTTTCTTTTATTGTTCTATTGGAAACATAAAGGATGCCGTACACTCGCAAAGCAGGTACGCAACTGTACCTGTTCGTGCACCATTAATGTCACGCCACTGTTTCTTCCGTATTTTAATTCAATAATATAGTTAGCTTTTTTGTCTAATATTTTCAGAGACGAAAAAAAATCCAATGCCTTTTGGCCAAAAGGAGGTGTCGCAAGTTGCAGAAAAAGAGAAAGTGCTTGAATCAGCACTGATGAGAGTATTTTCAGAAGAAGTTGCTGGATTCACAGTGAGAGAAGCCGCGTCGAAGCTTATGCTGAGGAATATCAACAACGTAACTTCGGAAGGTCTTCCTCTTTCAGTGCAGGTGAGGAGGGCAATGCATAACAGTCCATATTTTGTACAGATGGACAATGGAAAATTTTCCTTGTGGGACAATTTTCTCAACAGTTCAGTGGGCAGATTAGATAAAGAAGAGAGAACCAGTTTGGAAATAGAGAAAATAATGGGCAGCCACAAATTTGACAGAGAGGAGGATTGTGCTAGTTCTAAGGAACCTGCAAGAAAATTAGGTCAATTAGCTGATACTAATTTAGAGCTTGCCGTTCCCAAAATAGTAACGACCAAAGGAAAGAGGGGCAGAAGAGCAGGCTTGGCCTTGGGCAAGGAGAAAGAAGACATTGGCAATTGCAGACTAGCAGATGGTAAAAGGCCAAAATCATGCGGGCAGGAAGTTGAGCAGAGACCATATAATTCGGTGTGCAGGACCATTTTGAAAATAAACGAAGCATTCCACAGTATTGATAAAACTGCAGTAGGGTTTGATTCTCCATGTTGCCATCGTCAAAGCATTTCAGATGGGAATGGCAAGACACATCAAAATGATTTCCCCCTTCTCGACGAACCGGATAGAGCTGCCGCTTCTTGTTTAATTTCATTTCAGAGAGATTGGGAAAAATGAGCGTCGTCGTCATTATCGAAAGAGGAAACCAGTGAAGTCTAGATCCCTGAATGCTCTATCTGGTTTCTCAGCGTCGTCCTCATTTTCTTCATGAAAATGGTGGCTTTCTCAGCTTCCGAGGAAGAGGGACCAACTTCCAGGAAAAACGAAAGCTCTGCATGCATGCATGTATAACAGGTAGTGATTGCTAATTTGAAACTCAGTCATCCACTAGTCTTCTCTATACGGGGCGGCCTGCCCACTCGTGACACGGTGATAACAGGTCAAGTTTAAAGTTCTACCAAACTAAGTGAAGCACAAACTTTTATTGCATAGAGCGGCCATTGGAATTGCGTTGGCGAAGCACACCGTCTCCTTCGGACACCAACCTTCAAGTTCGCTTGCGTATCGGCAACCAATAAGAAAGGAAGGCTCAATTTGCTGTTTTATAGATTTGGGTTAAAGGCTCTTTGAAGTCCACATACAATAAAATAATTTTGTTTGAATGATCAATGTGTAACTTTTATGGTTAATTTCTTATATATTTTTTATAGGGTTTGAAAATATATTTTTAATTTTTTTGGGTTATTAAATGATTTATGGAAGTGATGGGAGATTTCAGTTATTCATATTTGAGATTTCTGAAAGTGAACTAATCAATTTCATGGTTCTTTCATTGTGAGTTATATATAAAATAATATAATATTATTATGTCTATTAAATACTTTTGTTGGGTTACATAGTCTAGTTTAAGTTTAAAGGTGCCGAGAATATTGAACTTGTGACCTCTCAATAGAAAAGATACTTTAAACCACAAGGAAATTGATTAATTGAGCTAAACCTTGGAGTTACAATATAATATTGTTTACATTTTCATTTATTTCTACATTTTAATTTATTTTTATATTTTAATATTTTCACATTTATTATTAATGATAAAAATATAGTTTAATTCACCTATATCTTTATTGCTTAGTGATAAAAATTTAGTTTAATTAATGTATATATACTTTTAAGAAATAGTATTATTAAATGTAATTAACGTGTGTTTGTCATCATTTTTGTCTTTTTTTTTTACCAAGTTTTGAATATTTAGTAGATTATTTCAATATTTTATAGTTTGTTTGTTAAGAATCCCTTTCTAATTTCAATAACCAATTTCCATTTGCCTCTTAAGAATCTTCTTACTTATTTATGTATCACTTGTTTATTGGTCCATATGTTAGCTTCATAATCACTTAGATATCATCCTACCATTAATCTACGTGTCAAATTACCATCACATTTTCACAAAGTCCCCCTTCTTTTCAAGAATAACATCTTCCCACAACTCATTAAAATATTAAGGAACAAAACTATTAGCAAAATGAACTTGAATATTCTCGCCTTAATATGTGATCAGAGGAGGCTCATATAGTTTCAAGTTTTCCACATTAACCATTAAATAAATCTTGCATATATGTAGGAAATTCTAACTAGAAATAATTGTTGCCAATCTTTTCCAAAATTTTCAATGGACCATACTTGATTAGCTTGAGCTTTTTTCTTTCCTCTGTAAGGCCATTCTTTGATAATGTAACATTCAAGCTTGGTCACCAAGTTGGAAGTGATTATCAACTCGATGCTTGTTATACCTAGCCTTATATTTAGACTTGGCTCTTTTCTAACTATTCTAGTATAACTTAATGAACCATTTGGATTTTTTGAATGAACTTCTTAGTTTTTTCGGTATCATTGTCTCCATCTACCATTGAAGCTTTCCCAAAAGTAAATCCCAAAGGAGACGTAAGAAAATACCCAAAATATGTTTTAGAAGGAGACCTCTGTGTAGAAGAATGTATGACATAGTTATAGGCATTTTTACATAATACAATTATTCATCCCAAAGCTCAGAATGAGTGCTACAATATCTTCAAAGTAGACGTATCACTATCTTGTTGACCACTTTCGTTTGTCCAATGCCAAACTATGGATGAAAATTAGTGCTTTTCTAAAGCTTAATTGAAAAAGTTAACCAAAATTCCCTAAGAAAGCAAGAGTTTTGATTAAATATAAAGGCTATGGGCAAACCAAAATGAACACACCATGTTGGAAGAAAAAATCTGTTGCCTTTTCTCTTTTCACATGTTTCTTACATGGCACCAAGGAACACATTTTATTAAATATGTCCACCACAGCATACAAATAATCATGACCTATTATAGACATAAGAAAATCCCCTACAAAATCCATAGACACACTTTATCATGGATAAGAAGGTACATGAAGTGGCATGTATAAACCCTATTTTCTATTACTTAGTTTGCTAATGGTATGCATGGCATACACTTTTCCATATTTGGACACAATTTCATACATCCAAGATGAATATCAATAGTATTGTAGTTGAGCTATTCTTTTACCTACCAAAATGACCAAAAACAAGAGATGTGCCTCTCTTTAATTACATGCACTCTTTCATCTCATCAAATACACAATTTACCAAGATGGTAGAATAACTTTTCATGTAGATGATAATCTTATTCTTCCACTTCAGTACCATGGTTTAGTGTTTTATATACATCCTTAAATTTGCATCTCTAACATATTGTTCAATGTAACTTTCATGAGCTAAAGAACTATACTATATAACAATGCACACATTAAAAGAAGGTATTGATAACATATCAACAACTTTGTTTTATTTACCTTTTTTATACTCAATGACCAAATGGAATTTCTACAAGAAACTTATCCACCAAAAATGACAAAAATGTTGTAGCTTGGTCTGTGATTGAAGATATAGTAAAGGTATGCTTGGAACCAAAGCATACAATTACTTATCATAAGTAGGATAAGTTCTCTACCACACCAATGAAGGTTTCAGAATGGTAACAAATTGGTTTCTTCCTTTGTATTAACACTACTCCCATGGAATAATCATTTGCATCCATTTCAATCTCAAATGGTTGTTGTAAATACCACAATGCTAGAATTGTGGCTATACTGATATTCACTTTCAAAGTCCCAAAGATTTTTTTTTGTTTACCTCCCCATTGAAATACTTGTTTAGTAATTGTCAAAACATGTAAAGGAGATGCAATAAATGAAAAGCTAAGAATGAACTTCCACCAATATCTAATTGCACCTAAGAAATTTTTAACTTTTGATACATTATTAGGGTTAGGTCATTTCATGATGGTTTCAACTTTATAGGGATCAATTTTGATTTCACCACCACCTACAATATATCCAAAATAAACTAAATATGTTTCGTGAAATCATATTTTGAGATCTTTGGGCATAATTTATCCTTTTTCAAAACATCTAAGACTTTCCAAACATTCTTTATATGATCTTCCCATTCTCGACTAAAAATCAATATATCATTTAAGTAGGCTATTACAAAATTATCTATTAATGACCTAAATGCGTTATTCATAACTGGCATGAAAGTGGAAAGAGTATTACAAAGTCCAAAGGGAATTACTATTCATTCAAATAGAACCTATTTTGTTTTAAAAGTAATTCTCCAAATATCAATTTTAGAAATCCTTATTTGATGATAACCATTTACTAGGTCTAGCTTAATAATTAATTGATGTAACAAATTATCAATATGAGGAACAAGATAATGACTTTTCACTATGATTTTGTTCAATGCCCAAAAACCTTTACACATTCTGAATGTATCATCTTTATTTCGTACTATCATCATGGACGATCTACATGGAGAAGTACTTGGTTGATGACTCCTTTCCTGAGTAACTCTTGAGCTTTCTTCTTTGCTTCTTCATTCTCAAGTATATAACCTATAAATGCCATCTCTCTTAGGAGTTAATCCTTTTGGTTTCTAAAATACTTCATCATATTTAGAAACAATCCTAACTATATCATCTTTGTGTTTAGGATCACATCCTTTGAAAGCATTGGATTTATCATCACCCTTATTTTTATAATCATGAGTAAAAAAAAAAAATCTTGCATTAACAAGCTTCTTTATTTGTCCTATAGAAATAAGAGACAAGTTAGCCTTCACGTGATGGGTTCTCACAATACATCCAATCCCATTCTTTGTGAGATGATACTTCTTCTCCTCCCCATAGAAAATATATTTTCTATCATACAAATATGAACTTCCCAAAACAATCCCACAAATATCAAGTGGTATGACATCTACCTCTACCTCATTAGTGAAATAAGATGTAATTGCAAATTTTATTTTTCTCTATTTAGACACCTGTAACTTCGCATTTTCACATACCCATCTAAAGGATATAGTTTTGGACGCGGTTTAGTTTCATGTCTCAATGTATTAACAATTTATTTAGAAATAACATTAGTTTGCAAACCATTATCAAAGAGTACATCGATCTTTGTATGTATTGAGATGACTTTAATATGAAATAGTTCACTTTGTTTCTTTTAAACATGGCTAGTTTTATTTTAAAGAATAAGCATTAGAGCTAGAAAAACTTGAGTAACATATACCTTTTACTTCCATGGCTCTGATCTTAGTTTTATCACTTAAATCTAATTCAAGATCATGTTGGATTGTAGTAGTGGTCTCTTATTACCATTGTTATTTAGCTTTACTTTTGGATGATGTTCCCAACAATTGGCATAATTGCATCCTTCCTTTTTTAAATGTGAAAATGAAGGCTTCTCATCTTCTTTTTCACTGTATTTGTTATTTTTGGCTTACCTTTTCCTTTGTTCTTACTTGTAGCTGGTTGCATTGGTTTCTTTGGGAATTTCTCATACACAATCTTTCCCCCTAACTTAATGTTAGTAGTTTGGACATGAACTTCATTAAGATTAGCTAAGTTAGAAATAAGAATTGTATGTCTCAAATAATTATGTAACCCACTATTATAGTTCAGAATATTTTTTTTTAATGTAAATAGGCATGCCCAATGTTAAAGCCCTCTTCTTGAACTCTTGAATATAATCTTTCTCATTTTGTCCTCTACCTTGTCTTAGGAGTTTCCTATCCATTAATGCTTGTTGCATATCTCCCAACTAATAAAATTGCTTCTTTAATGAGCTGTAAACTCATATAGTGAAGATGTGATCCTAACTTTCATATGAAGATCTTCTTGAATCTTACTCTCCCATAATATTAGTGTGGTGCATCCTAGTGAGAGAATAGCTAGTTGAACATTGGCTCCATAATCACAATTCTTTGAACTCTACAATAAAATTCAATCTTCTTAAATTTTTCATCTATATTTTCTACATGAAATTAACCATTATACCTTAGAAAATCAAAATTTACAACTAACTTTAACAAAGGTAATTTCGAATTAGTCTTCTTTGGTTACCCTTTTTGAGATGGAGATGGAGGCAAAATAGAAGGAGGAGGAGGAGTTCGTAGAGGGTCACCACTAACTCTTTCATGTTTAACTTGGCTTGGGCCTTGTCCATTTTTTTAGTTCTCTATACAACCCATCCACCATGTCTTTGACGTGAAGAAAAGATTTCAAAAATCCCCTTTCAATTTTGGTGACACTTTCTTCCTCTTTACATTGCATTATGTGACATGGAAACATATGTATCATATCATCTCAAGATTAAATTCTTCAAACAATACTTCAACACACTTGAGCTTAGACCTAGTAAGAATTCAACACCAATGCTTGAAAATCCTTGATAAATCATACTTTCATATCAACATGATTCGAAATTAGTGTGAAAATCACTTCATTACACCAATTGGAATTCATAAACATGAATTCTCAATTTCCCACAAGTTTATTAAAAAAATAACTTAATAAGTTAAATAAGAAATTTAAATGAATACAATTGAGAAGATTAACAATGGAATATAGAAAATATACAACAAATGATAATAGAGTTCACCCCTCCTGTGCTATGTTTTTGGGTGTGCTTCAATAGTGGAACCAATCCATTAAAATGATAAAAAAAAAACATACATAAATATGTGTTCTTGAAATTAACATGGTCTCCAATTTGGAAAAGCATCTTTAAGTTCTCCAAGAAAGACAATTGTGTGGGTATCACAACCCTCTTTTGCCTCTTCACACTTGAAAGAACTTGTATTTCTTATTATTTATACAAGATATTGTTGTATTCTCTTCAAAAGAAGTTCACTCCATTATATATAAATGTAGTGGCCTAAGGTCTCGCAGTAAGTTTTCAGAGCTTTAAAGAGGATATGATGGCTTAAAGCACATGGAAGTGTTGACATTATGACGTATATGTTGTACTTGATGGCAACCCACTTGTAGCAGAACAACTCACATGTATATGGTAACTAGAAGAATCTACAGAAGAGATATCAGATGTGATAGATGTGATGAAATGCAGGGTAGCTTCAAGGAATCAATTCAGAAGGCAACTCACTCATATGAAAGTATAGCAAGTAAACAACAAATAATTACAGATCAGTCTTCATAGAATGAAGAAAAAGAGGTATACGCAGGTTCACCATTGACCAAGTTGCGTATACACGCAGGTTCACTATATACAACCCACGTATACGTACACACACACTTTCACAGAAGGAAAAGTGCCTATACCTTGGAAAACTAAATTTTTAGTCGAAATTATTTGGTCCATGGTATTTTGATCCATGGTATTGGTCCAAGGTATCGGGTCCGAGGTATTGACCTCAAGTATTTGGTCCAAGGTATTGGTCCTAAGAGGTTTTGGTCCATGGTATTGAGAAATGCCTAAGACTATAAAAGGATGAGAAGATCATTAGGCCAAGGTGTCCAAGTATCGAATATCTGATGAAGTGTGAGATCTAATATGCAAGTTATTGGCTTATGTTGCTATGCTTGATCTGAACCAAGGATGAATCTTAGTAGTTGATGAAGGATAAGATATAATGATGAATCAAGATCTCAAGGCTTGAAGTGAATTATCTTTATGTGGTTTGATCATTTATCTGAATAAATAGCACATGTTGTAGTCTGTAAATATGATGATCTAGTATGACTAAAGTCTTGAATAGTTGTAATGTTTAAATCATCATTTACAGATCTGTACGCAGGTTCACTTTAGAAAACGAGCATATACATGTTGGGTTTGCATATCAAAGAAACGTATACGTCATAAATTTGATTTGCAGATCTGTACATTGGTTCGCCTTGAGGAAAGTGCATATGCACACAAGTTCGACACATGCAAGTTGTGTATACCTTATAAAATATGTGTTAGTTGCTTCTATTTTCTATTGTAGTGTTCTGGGTTTTGGCTTGGGTTCTGGTTACTATATTTTGGTAACAACATTTTGAATGATCAGATTGATGGAATGATTGATAGATTCGGTTGTGGTTGATTCAAAAGGAGATTGGTTTATGCGGATATATTTTATGATTGATTTATTTTATTGATGGATTCAATTTGAAAATTTATGAAACGTGGTTCCTAGAAGAAAAGAGAAGGTTGTAGCCTTCTGCAGGTAGAAGCCTACATACTGGTATAAGACTACACCAGTACAAAATTGTAAACAAAATTATCTTATTATTAAAAGAAGACAGAGAAGATTGCAACAGGTGGTTTTCACCCACATTGGGTTTCCACCTTATATCTTGGTGTTCATGTGTGTTACTTATGTGTGATGCTTTATTCTATTTTTACTGCACTCTCTAATGAATTCCTGATATACTGGTTAAAGTTCAATGCATGATAATTTGGGTAAATCAAAAGATCTCTGCATATACGCTGGTTGCATTAAGTACAGTTACGTATACACATTAGTTCAATAATCTGAAGTAGGGTATACAAATTAGTTTTGAAAATTAAATTATTGATCTGAAAATATTGATTCACCCCCGTCTTAGTATTATTTCCAACAATTGGTATCAGATAAGGACCTTCAGAAGAAGCTTGATCGCTTGAAAGTAGATCCATCATCATGAGTAATCAAGAAAACGGGGTTCCATCAGACCGCCAATCTTTGATGGAAGCAACTTTGTTTATTGGAAGGTAAGAACCACAACCTATCTTCAATCTCTTGAAACAGATGTCTAGGAAATTGTGGAAGGAGGATATACATTTCCATCAACAATTCCTGCAGATACTACAAGTAAAAAGCAATATGAAACCAATGCCAAGGATGTCACTACATTATTGGGAAGTCTGTCACAATAAGAGTTTGTCAAATTTATGCAGCTCAAATCAGCCAAAGAAATATCAGACAAAATCATTCTAAGCTATGAAGGAGACTCTTAGGTAAAACGTGCTAAACTACAAACTCTCAGAATTCAATATGAAACTCTCAATATGCAAAATGATGAAAGGATAACTAACTTCTTACGTATAGATGAGATTGTTAATTGCATGAAGAATCTGGGTGAAGAGATAAAATAAGTTACCTTAGTTGAAAAAGTTTTAAGATCCTTATATGCTAAATTTGAATCAAAAGTATCTTCCATAGAAGAAAAGCAGGATCTACAGACTATTACTATGACACAGCTTCACGAAATCTTAACTACCTTTGAGATGAGAAAAGGAGGTCCATTAAATATGAGAGAAGTCGCATTTAAAGCTTCAGCAAAGGGAAAATAAGAACTCAATGAATTAGGACATATTTCAGAAGATGAAGAGGAAGCAAACTTTGTCAAGAAACTTCAATGGGGTTCCAGAAGATTCAGAGGTAAACTACCTTTCAAATGTTTTTCCTGTGGTAGAGTCAGTCATTATGCTGCCAAATGTCCTCATAAAGATAAATATGATAAAGGGAAGGAATCTGCAAAATGTAATAGAAAACAAAGTGTAAGTAAAAAGAGCTGCTATACTCATGAAGATAGCGATGGTTTATCAAATAGTGATGAAGATGCAAATAGTAATGACTATAGACTTCTAATGGCTTATGAAGATGATGATTTTTTGGATGCTTTAGATGAAGATGATCTTTATGAAGAAATATCTAAACTCAAAATTTTTTTAGAAGAAAAGAATATGATTATAGATACCTTGACATACCAACTTACTGAAAGAAAAAAACATAGTGAAAAGCTTGAATGTGAAATTGTGGGTCTAAGAAAGGATATTGAGAAAACAAAAGCTCTCAATCTTAAATTTGCTAAAGGATTAGAAACCTTAAATGAAATTATCAAAGTGCAGTGCTCTCCTTTGATAAAGACATGACTTGGATATACTGAAGAAGCATCTCAATCATAGAAGCTGTCAACCTCCATTAAAAGCTATCTTGATGCAGCAAAGAGTAGTGGACAGTTTGAAAATTGTTAACAAAGGCATAAAACAGATCACCAGGTAAATCAGGCTGAATTTACTTCAAGGATGAACTGAAGCCAGAACCAACCTCAGGTAAATCGTACTCAATTGGCTTCAAAGATGAATATCAATAGAAACTACAATCACCAGGTTAGTAGATTCAATAATCGTAGGAACTTCTTTAATGGTCAATGTTTCTCATGTCATAATTTTGGACACAAAGCTGCTCAATGTGTTGCTTACAAAACCATCATGACCAGAGAAGCACGAAATCAAAGGAATGTGACAGGGATCAAGAAAAATTCCTATAATAAATTTTCTCCTCTTGAAAATGAAATAGAATTCTCAATCTGTAACAAATTTGGCCATGAAGAATCTGAATGCAGGAGTAAATTTTAGAAAATATCTCGAAAGGAGCAAACTCCATTAAATCCCAAAATATGGAGAAAGAAAGAACTACAAACAGAAATATGTGATATAGCCTTGTATGCAGAAAGACAAGAAAACCATTGGTACATCTATAGTGGATGTTCAAAACACATGACAGGTGACAAAGAAAAACTACACTCGTATAACCTTAAAAAAGGAAAAGAGTGTCTCATTTGGAAATGACACTCCTGCTGTCATAAAAGGTAAAGGCTCTGTTTTCTTGAAAGAAAATTTTAAAGTTGGGAATGTTATGTATGTTGATGGCTTAAAGCATAACCTGTTGAGTGTTAGTCAAATGTGTGATCAAGGAAATGAAGTAGTGTTTCGATCAAATGGATGTGTTGCTCGTGAGCTTGATACAGGTGAAACTGTGATCAAAGGTACAAGAACTCCAAACAACCTATACATACACAAGGGAGGACAACAACAGTGCTATATAAGAAAAAATGATGAAAATTGGCTGTGGCACAGAAGATTGGGACATCTAAGCTTTTCTCAAATAAGAAAAGCATGCAGATTCCAAGTTGTTCATGATCTTCCAGATATCAACATTCCTAAAAATATTATATGCAAATCATGTCAATTCAATAAGAAAACCAAATCTCACTTCATCGAAAAGGAAGGATCAGCTAGTAAGCCTCTCGAACTTGTTCATACTGATTTATGTGGACCATCAAGGAAAAAGTCACCTCGTGGAGAAGAATACTTTATATTGTTCATTGATGATTTTTCTAGAATGTGTTGGATAGGTCTTCTAAAGCATAAAGATGAAGCATTTGAAAAGTTCAAAGCCTTCAAAGCTTTGGTTGAAAATGAATTAGATCACAAAATCAAATGCCTCATATCTAATCGAGGAGGGGAATTTACCTTCGATGAATTCTTTGACTTTTGTGAACAACATGGAATAAAAGGCAGTTCTCCACCGTAAGGAATCCTCTGCAAAATGGAGTGGTAGAAAGGATGAATAGAACTATTCAAAAAATGGCTTGTGCTATGCTAGATGAATATGGAACTCCTGCAACCTTCTAGGGTGAAGTTGCATTTGTCGTCGTCACTATTCTCAACCAAGTAAATGTTCGAGTAAACAACACTCAAACTCCACATGAACGTTGGTATGGTAAGAATCCTACTATAAAATATTTCAAAGTTTTTGGAAGCAAATTTTACATCAAAAGGACTGATGAAAAGCTTGGTAAGTTTGAACCCAGAGTAGGTGAAGGTATTCTTCTTGGCTACTCTTCCAGAAGTAAAGGATATAAATGTTATAATAAAAGACTTGGGAAAATTATTGCAAGTATTGATGTTGTGGTTGATGAAGCATGCAAAAATACAAAATAGATAAAATCCAAATATTATGACAATGAAGAAGATGAGGATCATTTTCCCACATCAAATCACACCGATTCTGAAGAACAAATCAATGAAGCACTAGAAGAAGAGACAACGATAGAAGAAAAGAATCTGTCCAGGTATGTTCAGAGAAATCATCCAGAAACTCAGATTTTGGGGGGGGAAAGTGGTAGGTGCGTAGACAAGAAGAACCATTGACGAAGCCTCAAGCTATTTAGCATTACTATCTTCCACTGAATTGAAAAATGTAAATGAAGCATGCAAAGATGAATGTTGGGTCAAGGCCATGAATGAAGAACTTGAGCAAATTGAAAAGAATAATACTTGGGAATTAGTTCCTAGACCTCATGACAAGAATATCATAGGAACTAAATGGATATTAAAAAACACACTGAATGAAAATGGAGAAGTTATTAGAAACAAGGCAAGACTTGTTTGTAAAGGATATGATCAACAAGAAGGTATAGATTTTGAAGAAAATTTTGCACCTGTTGCTAGACTTCAAGCTATAAGAATGTTTCTTGCTCCTTCTAGTTTTCAGAAATTCAAAGTATACCAAATGGATGTAAAATCTGCCTTTCTTAATGGAGATTTAGAAGAAGAAGTCTATATTGAAAAACTAGAAGGATTCATTCTTGGAAATGATGCAAAACTTATATGCAACTCAAAAAAGCTCTCTATACTCTAAAACAGGCTCCAAGGGCATGGTATTATCGTCTTGACAAATATATTCACCAACAAGGTTTTTCAAAGGGGTCAGCAGATAGCAATCTATATACAAAGATGGACACTGGTAAATTGCTAATAATTGCTATGTATGTTGATAATATCATTTTTGGTAGCAAAGAAGAATCCATGAGTCAGAATTTTGCTTCAGTAATGCAGCAAGAATTTGAAATGTCCTTGCTTGGTGAGCTTACTATTTTCTTGGTCTTCAAGTTCAACAAAATAAAGATGGTATTTTTCTCTCACAAACCAAATATCTCAAACAGATCCTAAAAAAGTACGGCATGGAATATTCTAAACCAGTATGTACTCCAATGATAATAGGATGTAGTCTCAGCTCAAATGATGAATCAACAGTAGTACATCAACCGACTTACAGATCTATGATTGGTAGTCTGCTTTATCTAACAAGTACCCGACTGGACATTGTGCATGTAGTGGGAATAGTTGGAAGATTCAAAGAAAATCCAAAGGAATCACACCTTCAGGCAGTCAAAAGAATTTTCAAATATCTTCAAGGAACATAGAAATTTGGATTATGGTATCCTAGAGATATAGATCTTACACTTCATGCATATGGAGATGCAGATTAGGCAGGAAGTTTTGAGGATAGAAAAAGCACTAGTGGTGGTGCATTCTATATGGGTTACAGGTTAGTGTTTTGGTTTAGCAAGAAACAAAGCTCAGTTGCATTATCTACATCTAAAGCAGAATATGTGGCTACTGCATCTTGCTACACAAAACTACTTTGGATGATGCAAACCTTGTGAGACATTCAGATCACATGTATTCCACCCATCTCCATTCTATGTGATAAAACAAGTGCCATCAGTATTTCAAAGAATCCAGTCATGCACTCCAAGACCAAGCACATACCCATCAAATATCATTTTCTACATGAAAAAGTGCTTGAAAAAAAGGTCAAAATGGAGTATGTTCCCTCCAAAGAACAAGTTACTGATATATTCACTAAACCACTACCTAAAGAGACATTTGAATATCTTAGGCAAAAGCTGGGAGTAGTTTCTGCATCATCCTGTTAAATCCTATTTTTCAAGGAAAGGTGGTTATACACGAGTTTCATGAAGCGTAGTCACATACATATGTGAGTTTCTGTGGGCACAATCACGTATATGTTGGTTTAAAGAAAAGCAGTAGGCCAGACTCAGGAAAATGGGGTTTGCTATGGTTCAGTCACTTATCTGCTATGTTTGATGATGGTATGGCACAGGTTTAGGGGGAGCATATGCTTCTAATAATGCATTGTTGGCATTATATTAGAAGATCTTGGTACAGATCTGCATAATTGTCTTGATTCTAGTGACTCCTTTGATCATGGAAATATACAGGTTGCTGATGTTGTTGATGGACGCTTATGGTGCAAATAATATATGGTGTATGGTAGTTGATGACTATCATGGTATTGTTTAGGTCTTTGGTCTAAATGTCATGTATATCTTTTAAAGACCCATGATTCATATGATGTAATTTTTACCCCCACTATGCATGGGAAGGATGATGTAATAATTTCTATTTCAGTCATGCATAAACTTTTGGTATATCCCCACTTGGTTAGTCAAATTTGGTATATCCCCACTTGGTTGGGAGATGGATGTATGTATGAGCCATTGGTGATAATAAGGTCATTTGTGATGTATGTAGTCATGTTATTCTTTTATAACATCTTTTTGCAGACTTTGCTTATGCTCAAGGGGAGCATGGACTCAATCATGAGAGCTCAATTAGCACACTTCAGCATATCAGAGAATTTAGCATGCACTCAGAGGGAGCATGATCCTTTGCCGTTGATGTCAAAGGGGGAGAGTGACTTGGTGTGGTCGTTGCCATCAAGTCAAAAGGAGGAGATTGTTTGCATTATGATGTATGTGTTGTACTTGATGGTAACCCATTTGTATCAGAACAACTCACCTGCATATGGTAACTAGATGAATCTACAGAAGAGATATCAGATGTGACAAATGTGATGAAATGCAAGGTAGCTTCAAGGGATCAGTTCAGAAGGAAACTCACTCAGATGAAAGTATAGCAGGCAAACAACAAAGAATTACAGATCAGTCTTCAAATAATGAAGAAAAAGTGGTTTACGCAGGTTCACCATTCAACCAAACTGTGTATACACACGAGTTCACTGTATACTAGCCGCGTATATGTACAGACACACTTTCACAGAAGGAAAAGCATGTATACCTTGGAAAACTAAATTTTTGGTCCAAAGTATTTGGTCCATGGTATTTTGATCCATGGTATTGGTCCAAGGTATTGGTCCTAAGAGGTTTTGGTCCATGGTATTGAGAAAGGCCTAAGACTATAAAAGGAGGAGAAGATCCTTAGGCCAAGGTGTGCAAGTATCGAATATCTGATGAAGTGTGAGATCTAATATGCATGTTATTGGCTTATGTTGCTATGCTTGATTTGAACCAAGGATGAACCTTAGCGATTGATGAAGGATAAGATATAATGATGTATCAGGATCTCAAGGCTTGAAGTGAATTATCTTTATTTGGTTTGATCATATATCTGAATAACTGGTGCATGTTGTAGAATGTAAATATGATGATCTGGGTATGATTGAAGTCTGGAATAGTTGTAATGTTTAAATCATCATACAGGTTCACTTTATAAAAAGAGCATATACACGTTGGTTCTGCATATCAAAGCAACATATACATCATAAATTTGATTTTCAAATATGTACGTTGGTTTGCTTTGAGGAAAGTGCATATGCACTCAGGTTTGACATGCAAGTTTAGTTTGTAGGTTTCTGTGGAGTGGTTTTTGAGAAATAGAGTTCGGATGATCCACAATGTTCTTCATTCTTTTGTCGACGTTTCGAGTCTATACCAAGACTCATCATCAGGACTTTTGATGTACAGAGAGGAGAAAAGTGAGATATAAATAATGTCAGGGAGGTTATGTGTGTAAGCCGACTTTTTATTTAATCTTATTTTCTTTTATTTATTTATTACTAATGTTTTTATGTTATTATATTTATTAATTAATTTATGATATTATTGTTTATTCTTATATTTAATTTATTTATTGTTGTATTAATATTATTTACTTGTATATTAATGTGTATATATTGTAATTATTATTTTTAGTTGCATACCTTATAAAATATGTTTTAGTTGCTTCAGTTTGCTATTCAGTGTTTTGGGTTTTGGCTCAGGTTCTGGTTACTGTATTCTGGTAACAACATTCTAAATGATTAGATTGATGGAGTGATAGATAAATTCGGTTGTGGTTGATTCAAAAGGAGATTGGTTGATGTAGATATATTTTATGATTGATTGATGTTATTTATGGATCTAGTCTCAAAATTTATGAAACGTGGTCCCTGGAAGAAAAGAGAAGGTTGTAGCCTTCTATACGCCGACACCTATGTACTAGTAAACAAATGAGCTAGTAAAAGAGCTAGGGGGTTGTAGCTCCTTTCTAGTAGAATCTGGAGAACGAGAGAATGTTGTAGCATTCTACAGGAAGAAGCCTACATACTGGTATAAGACTGCACCAATACAAAATTGTAAACATAATTCTCTTATTATTAAGAGAAGATAGAGACGATTGCAACAGGTGGTTTTCACCCACATTGGGTTTCCACCTTATATCTTGGTGTTCATGTGTGTTACTTATGTGTGATGCTTTATTCTATTTTTACTGCACTGTCTAATGAATTCCTGATATATTGGTTAAATTTATATGCATGATAATTTGGGTAAATCAAAAGATCTCTGCATATACACTAGTTGCATTAAGTACAGTTGCGTATAAATGCTAGTTCAATAAGCTAAAGTAACGTATACAATTTAGTTTTAAAAATTAAATTATTGATTTGATAATACTGATTCAACCCCCCTCTCAGTATTATTTCCAATAGGAAGATTTTTACTCCCTTCTACATGGATATAATATTATCCAAAATACTTTTTTGACACAAAAATAAAGCAATATAATATGCATTCCATACTAGATAGGGAAATTCTTGTTGGAGCTACATTGACTTCATGGGTTGTTGCACTTATGAGGATATGTATCATAAGGAAGAATAGTCAATAATATGTTTAGTCATATATATTTTGGGATTTGATCATATCTTTTTGGGATTTGACATCATAAATATAATTTTAAAAATCCCTTTTGATATCAATGGCCAACCTCCACTTTTCATTTAAGAATATCAGTATTTGTATGTGTCAATTATTGAAAAGTCTTCATGTTAACCTTAGAATGGTCCACATGCCATCCTACTGTTGATCTACATGTTATATTTCTACTATTCCACGTGTTAACATTTCCCTTATTTATCTTAACTTCTCCATGATATAAATTTTGCATGTAGTAACTATTTGATCTTATTCGAATTGCATTCGAAATCTCTTGATGAATACTTCATTATGAGAGAATTGTTCATCATCATTCAAAACCTTCAAATAAGATCATTTCCTGGAATACTCCTAGATCAATAAGAAACAAAGGGCTTTGCAATATCATGTGTGTGAAAGAGACTATATGACCTTACAAATGGAGCTTATTATTTTTCCAAGGGAAGCCTCACAAGGTATCTTCTTTTATTTGGAGTATCTAGATAGAGGGTGGTTCAATCACCATTGATAATATAAACATGTCACCCAAAAGGACTTTGTTCTACAAGAATGTGTGTTGGATAAATTAGTTTTAAGTGGTTATTTAAGAGCATGTTTCCAAGTGGTAAAAGTTTCAACTACAAGGAGATCCACTGGGTTAGGAACCTCTCCTATACTGAGCGATTGATCTACCTTCCATCTAAAACTTCTAAGGGGAAAGAGAAAGTTTTGTACAAGGAATTTTGATTGGCCCTAATGACATTGATATCCTTCATGTTTACCAAACTTGATACTTTCTCAACACACACACACACACCATATAGGATTATTTTATCTCTCTAGAAAAGTGCAATGTACAAGCAACATTCTACATTGTTTATTGAAATCTCAATAGTTGATGATGCAAGAAATGAAACTATATTTGTATATGTTTCAAGCTTTATAGGAATTTCACATGAGAAATAACATGTGGACCTCTATCTTTGTAAGGCATCCATGCTTACCACTTTTGTTATTTTGTTTTTATAATATACAGGGATAAAAGTTCCACAAATCATATTAGAAGTAGTTTAAATTATAGGATAAGGTCTAAACTATAGTATGTTTTGTAAGTACACTTGGAATTGTTTAGCTTCAATACCACTTTCCTTCCACATATTTTTACTCTTCTTTACTTATGCTAGTGTTACTTAAATTAGAGCTTATCCTCCTTTTAGTTGGATCATTACTTTATTTTAGGTTATACCACTACTTTTGTCTATGAAATTCTTCAAATATTTTTTATTCATATTCATATTCATCGGAAGAATATAATTCACATACATACATAAATGAAGATAATGGCTTCAAAAGTGGCAATGGGGCTAGCATTTTGATTTGGTGATGTGTGTGTGAATATGTTTAGGGAGAAAGGTTTCACAAATCATATTATAAGTAGGTTTAAACTATTGGATAAACTATATAGTAGGTTTTGTAGGCCCCGTTGGCATTGATTGGTTTTCTTCCTATTCTAACTCTTCAATTTTCCTTTATTTAGATATTTAGAAAATTCTCACACAATCTCTAAGGATTAGGTGTCTAACATTCCATGTTTTAATTTGAATGTGTTTTGTGAGCCCAAGAATCATTCTAAATACTTCACACTTTTGTCTTCCAAGAGCTTTGGTGAAGATGTCTTCAATTTTCTCATTTGTGGAACAATGTCATAGATCAATAGCCTTAGCATTTACATGATGTTAAATCAAGTGATACTTTGTGTTGATATGTTTGGTTTGATCATGGAATTTTGGATGCTTGGTCAACTTAATTGTAGAAGTATTGTTAATCATAAAAGAAGTAGAGTTTGCTTGTTTCTCTTGCATGTCTTCAAGAATTTCCTAAGCCACACAACCTCCTTGATTGCTTCTGTAGCTTCCACACGCTTTTCCCCTTTTGCGGAGTTTATTGGAACTCATTATTTGTGTGACCTCTTGAAGATAACTCCTAACCCAAGGCTTATAACATAGTCTGAAGTAGACACTCCATTATCCTTATCTCCATCAAATGTGGAATCAAAATATCCAATCAAGTTGAATTCATCCACCTATGAATATTTGAGTCAAAACTATTGAGTTCCTTACAAGTACTGTAGAACTCTTTTTGTAACAAACCAGTGTTCTTCACAAGGATTTTTCATAAGCCCAGAAAGGACAATGAAATGTCTAGTTTAGTAGTGGTGAGGTAGATAAGACTTCCCACAAGTTGTCTATACCTAATTGCATCCTTGAATTCATTTCCTTGTTTAGATGTGAGATTCAGATTTTGTTCCAATGGATTAGATAAAGGATTGCATTTATCCATGCCAAAATTGTTCAAAAATTATCTAATTTACTTCTTTTGAAAGAGGATATATAACTTGGATGTTGGGTCACTTCAATGCCCAAGTTTTAGTGAAGGTGTCCCAAATATGTTATCTCAAATCCTTTCTTTAACTCTTTCTCTATGGATGTAATATAGTTTTCATTGTTCCTTGTTATCAATATATCATATATTTATACCACTAGATAAACAACATATTTTCCAACTTTATTAACAAATAGAGTTGCATCATCTAGATTAAAGTGTTTTAAATTTATCAAAATATGCTTAGTCGATTTTTCATACCATGCTCACGGTCTTTGTTTTAGACCATACATTGGCTTGAGGGGGCTTGGACTCAGGTTCATATTTAGATGCACTAACTAACAATACCCTACACTACCAACCTTTTTGGCAATAACCCGCATAGTGCAGGCTGCAGTCTCACCTGAGGAAGTAATGGGGGGTGCTATAACCATGCTTCTGAATCTAGAAGGTTATGTGATGTGGCTTAATGCACTTTCTACAGTTTTAGTTATGATCCGAACTTCGCTAACCCTTATTCATGGAACTCAAATGATTTTTAGTTAAATAGAGTTATAATCTTCGCATAACCATCTAATCATGCATAAAATAACTTCTAATAGTTGATCCAATTCTCTGTGGAGTAATTAAGATAAAATACAGATAAATATCATTCAGTTGTGTGTAAGTACAAAAAATACATAAGTGCATAAAAATAGACACAAATTCTTCAAATATCTTTATTACTTTAGATCTTCCTTATACAACTTTCTAGACCCTGTACACATAGCTGCAGGGGCCCACACACTCAGCTGCAGACTTACCAAGGTCTCCGCGCACTTAGCTGCAAGTCCATTCCCCTTAGTCCAAAACATATAAAGATCTACAATTACAAACTCAAGAACATATCATCTCATCAATTCCTTTTCTTAGTATTCCTAAGACATCCCTTTATATATCCTTTACCCTTACAATACTCTGGTCCACAAAACATGGGCGGATCTCAAAAAAATACCAAAATATAAGGGGTTTTAACCTTCCTAAAACACCTTGACTCCTATTTGACCTATGCTACATGCACTCTTCTCCTTAACAGGCGGATACTTACAATATTTTGACAAAATTCACCTAGGGGACCCCATCCTAATAGGCCCACAACACAATTATGTGACTCGTCCTCAAGTCACTCTGATGGTACGCTTTGGATCTTTTCTTCTAGGATGGTGAACAAAGACTTCACTGGTTAAATCACATCCATGCATTGAATGACTGCTTGTCGAACTTCTTCAACCAAAATTTCTGTAGTTTTCTCGTTTGCTGCTAAGCCAATGGTTCGTTGTGTCTGTTGCATACTCTTGAGCATGCCTTCTAGATTTTGTGAGAGCTTACCTACTTCTTCTTCCCATGGCTTCATTCGTGCAGTGATAATATGCATCTTCTTCCATAGCTCCTTGATCTGCCCTTGCAGGGATGTCCTCTCTTTCAACCAGGAAAACAGTTGCATAGGGGCTAAGGTGTGATTCATTTCCTTTATCTCATCATACTGCAACTACTTATCCCAAATGGCGACTTCGATCTTCTTCACATTTGGGTCCTCTTGCAACAAGTTCCACAGTTTGAGAGTTTCTTAAAACAAATGTCTACACTCCTTCACTACAACATCGAGCTTCGCCCTGTCTATTTTGATGGTAGCCTCAAGCTACTCTCAGATCTTTGGTGGTGTGGTGGGTTGTAGCTTTAATTGAAGCTCAGTAATCTGGAGCTGCATATCGAACCAAAATTTATCCACTTGCACCTTTGAATCTCTAAACACATCTTCCAGTTTCTTTACTTTTTATTTAGAAGTGACCTTCGAGAATTTGGAGCTCAGGGAGCTCATTGAATACTCTCGAAATGGCTTTCTCAACTACACCCTTCTCGCAGCTACCTCATGATGGTCTTAAATAGCTTTGTGCTTTTCATCATACATATGTTAATTGGTGATTTACGCATCTTTGATCACCATAAGAGTCAGTTTCTCTCGTACCTTAAGCTCATCTGCTACACCCTGGTGTAGCTTATGCAATGTGGATAGGGGGAGCACCATGTGCTTAATACTTATGTCTTTGGGTAGCTGGGCACTCTCCCATTCTACGACAACATTCAAATGTAAAGACCATTAGGTAGTGGTACAATGTGGAGCTCTGAGGTGAGAATCAACTGCACACTACCCAATTTCGTTGGCTTCATGCTCGCTTGAGACTGGCTCACTTGAACCATGCTCGCTTGAACATGGCTCGCCTGAACCTACAATTCTGTGAGGCCCCCCTGGACCTTTGTCAAAACGAACTGATACTATCCTTCAATATGGCCCCAAATTTATTCTGTCGCGGTCCTAACAACATCTCTAATCTCATCAAGGTCCCCCTCAGTGAGGACCATGGCCTTTGCACCAACAGACTTATCAGACTTGTGCTTCTTGCATGCATCTCCTACACTTGACTTTTGTCATTTTTTAAGAATGAAGGGAGAATCAACATTCTCTAGGGATAAAAAGGGGTCTTTGATACCCTAATCGCGTTTGTCATTATGCGACTCTTCATCATGCTCCCCCTTTGGTTCCTCCATGGTATTTTTCTCTAGATCGACGGTAACCTTCTTCTTTTCCTTCTGCACCACTTTACTAGTGCTTGCTGCACCTTCGACACTAGTCCCTATGATACCTTCAAAAATATCCATTGGAAGGATCCATTCTATCGAACAATGAAGGACTAACTACATGCTATCATCTTCGATGACCAAAAACGGCAACACCGTCCATTTCTTCATCAGAGCACACCTTGTGCGAATGTATACATGATGGAAATCGACCTTAAAATCTGAAATTTGCCAATATTCTTTGAATAGAGTGGGTGACAACCATGGTTTGTGGTTAATTACCATATGCAAATCCATTTCAAACACTACCTAGAACATCTTGTTTTCAATGACATGGTCAAGGTACTTCGTTGCCCACATTGAGGAAAATTTAGCAGACTATCGTTGGGAACTAGGAATCCTCTGACATCCTCCAAGCTATTAGTGTGATCAATAATAGCAACAAAATGTAGTGGAATGCTTTTCCTTCCTCCCGCGCTTCGTGACAATCATCCAAGAATTCTTGGCAGAGGTACTTTGCCTAATTGAATTGGACTCCCTTGCTTCACTTTGTGGCCAAGGATACTAATGGTGTTGGTACTTCATCGGCATGACACTTTCTCATGATTTTTCATGCCAAGATCTGTGCAACAAACCTCATAGCTTCATCTGAAATAGAACTAATGAAATATCCCCACAACTTCTTCACCAACCCGAAGTCACTCTTGATTTGTTCCGCAAGATTTTTCTCCTGTGACTTCCCCACAAAATAATTTGTGGGGTTCACACCTAATATGGTAGCGCTGTGATTCTATGGATCAAAATATCATAAATTAGGATGGGCCCTCCTAGCCAGAGGTATCCGTCATGAACCAACGCTAACCACTGATGCACACATGGTATTAATAATACTACGGCTAAAATGTGGGATGTACAACATATTAAGAAGTTGTGCATGCTAAATAATAGCCACCCACTTCATTGGTTCCAATATTGTAATGCCCATCTCCTCATAGTAGACTATTTTCAAGTATTTACTAGGTTCCAATTGCAGAAATTTCTCATGATTTCCCAATCCCAATCCTCCATCTTCATAAATGATACTTGAGCCCACAAGTCATCCTCATTAGGTACTTCCTCCGGCAACAACGGTGTAAATACCTTGAATTTCAAAGAATCATGGTTCTTAGTTACTTTGGTGGTTGGCTTTCATGGGGGTATATGGTGACAACCGAGAAATTGACTCCCTGCATTTTGTGCTAATCTCCTCAATCCCCATAGTCAGATCTTCTTCATATAAGTCCTGGGGTTCCATAGGCTTCTTTTTTTTATCCATAAGATCCTTTTTTCTCTGCTTAGTTGGGTTTTTCCATGCAATTGCTGAATAGGGGGTTTCTGTGGCTTTTTCTGCCTTTTCTCTCCTGCCACGAAGACAATAGGTTTTGGCCTCGGTGACCTGGGTGTTGTAAGAAGGATTGCAAGTGTTGCAATCATGATGTTTCCTACCCCTCTCTTCAAAAAATCTTTCTCAACTTCTACCCAACTCAGGTAACCAAACATATAACAATACACTAGGCTCTTTAAACGCAACAACAAAAAACATTCTCAAGAAGCAAAGTGGCCAAGTGTGAAGTGGGGTGGGATATTTATAACTCAATTTGAATACAAAATGTCCATTCACACATACATTTTTCTCATGAATGTGATTTTGGTGGTAGATTCTCCTAGACTTGCCCCTTAAATGCACTTCCCCCACTCCTTCTAACTACAAAATAACTGTTAAATCAACTATAGATGCTCCAATGGTCACTTTCTAGACAAGCTACACAATAATTCTCTTTGTGGCACAACTACCTCGTTGTAGTTTCCAGCTGTGCGCTCTTCCAACACATCCTGCAACCTTCCTTTTTCGATAATTTTTTCCTTGGCAGCGTAGTTTATAGTCTCATGCTTACTTTCAACTGCCAGAAGCACTAAAACTTTCTTGCATCCATGTAGTCATTGCGGAAGGGTGGGATTGTCCCTCTAAACCTTCAACTTGCTCCCATTAATCTTGCCCAGAAATAATTCCACATTCACCTTTGCGAACTGAACTATGCCACCATCCAAAATGTCCTTAATAATATATGGTCCCAGCTAGTGCATCTGAAACTTCCCCGAAAACTTGGTAAACTTGATTTCATATATTAGTACCAAATCACCATTTTTGAAGGTGCTATGCTTGATGTGTCGATAGTGCCATGCCTTTTCTCAAGCTTATTGTACTTGTTGATGAAATCCATCCAAAAAGTGGTCTTCCTCTAATGCCAATAACTACGCAAGGCATTTCTCCATGATTTCACGATCTGCCATCTCAGTTACTACTACAATTCTTAGGTTGGGCACTATGTATTCCATCAGCATTACCACTTCTTATCTGTAAACTAGTCGAAAGGGTGTTTGTCCAGTCAATTTATTACAAATATTCCTATAGGCCCATAGAACCATTGGTATGCACACATCCCAATCATTCGTATTAACATTACATACCTTTGTGAGGGCATTCTCCAAGATCTTTTTGAAGGCTTCAACAGTGCCATTCACTTGGGGGTGATATGGCATACTCTTCTGATGGTACATCTGGAAATCCTTTGTTAAAACTGGGATTGTCTCATTTAGGAAGTGTGACCCTCTATCACTCATTAGAATTTTTAGGCATCCAGACCTTGACAGAATAAACTCAAATATGAACTTTGCAGTAGTGTCCACACTGTGATCCTTCACAGGTTGTGCCTCAGCCCACCTGGTTAAGTATTCCGTCATAGTGATAATATAAAGCACTCCCATTCTTTTTCTTGGTGGTTGAATAGGTCCAACAAAGTCAATTTCCCATTTATCAAATGCTTGTAAATGACCTATGGATTTAATGGAAGTTCATCCCTTTGCGATGGTCTCCCATTCCTTTGAAACACATCGCACACACTGCAGTATTCATTGGAATCTTTATGTACTTTTGGCCACCATAGGCCTATGTGTAGGATATTCTGTGCAATAGCCTTACCTGCATAGCGTCCTCTAGTGACACCACCATGTTCTTTAGCTAGAATATTGTGTCTTTCATATTCAGGCACATATTGGTATAAAACTTCATCTGATCCCATCTTATATAGTTTCCTTGCAATCATAGAAAATTGATAGCCCTGACAACTAGTTCCTTCTTTTGTTGTGTGATATAAACTTTAGGAGCTATGCCAGTGGATAAAAACTGAATGATGCCTACAAAATTCTCGTCCCCAACTCTGACAGCAAAGAGTTGTGCATTAAGTAATCCTTCCATAATATTTGTGGGCTCTTCGCCATTTTTGATTGGAGAAAGGTGTTCTGGTCCAACATTCTATCTCTTAGGCTTTACTATGACATCAAAATCATATTCTTGGAAAAGGAGAAACCCTCAATAGATTCCCCACCACCAACACAGGCTTTTAGCTAGGTACTTCAAAGAAGAATGGTTTATGTACATCTTAAAGTGTACACCTAGTAGATAATGCCTGAACTTCTATAGTGCATACACCATGGCCAAACTTTTGCACTCTGTGATTGAGTGGTTCCTTTCGGCCTTAGATAGTTTTTGATTGGTGCAAGAAATTGAGTGATCGATATGTCTTACCCTTGGTTGTGTTGAGACGACTCCAAATACTATGTAAGATGCATCCACATGGACATGAAATTTCGTCTTCCAATCTGGGAATACTAGGATTAGAGCAGTAACTATCTTCTCCTTCATAGTGTCCAAGCTCTTTTGATAATCATCATCCCAACAAAATGTAACATCCTTCTTTAACAACTTCTCCATGGGCACAATGATCTGTGCATATGCCTTAATAAACTTCCTATCATACCCAGTATGATCCAATGTCGTGCGTAGCTGCTTTACGTTCCTAAGGGGCTCTAGATTGATAATTATGGTGATCTTAGCAGGGTCTACCATCAATTCCTGCTTACAGACAATGTGGCCTAACAATATTCCATATGGTACATAGAAAATGCATTTATTCATGTTCAGAGGTATCCAACATTAGGCACAAACTAGAGACATGCTTCTTGGACAACCCAAACACTGTCTAATCATCAAGGTAGATTTCCAAAAACTTATGAGTGAACTCCTTGAATGTTGCCGCAACCACCCTAGAAAAAATTGCAGGAGAATTTTTGAGTCTGAAAGGCATAACTGTATACTGGAATGACCCCCATTCTGTAGCGAAGGTAGTTTTTCTTTTATCCTCCGACACGATCTTAATTTGGTGGTATTTCGAGAATCCATTCATAAATGAGTAAGCTTCCTGTCCGCCAACATTCTCGAGAACTTCATATTTAAATGACGTAGGGAATGGATCATGGACAAATGCTTCGTTAAGCCTCCACAGATCTATGCAAATATTGATATTGCCTTTTTTTTCTTCTCTTGGACCACCATAGGACTGACCCACTCGAATTCCTCCATAGGCTTGATTATGCTAGTTGTGAGCATTTTATCGAGTTCTTCTAATACCTTTTCCTTGTATTTGGGGTTCAACCAATATGGGCACTGATTAACTGGCTTCACATCTGGTTTTAAATTGATCTTCATCACCCACAAACATCCTACTATCCCCTTCAAGTTAGAGAACTTGGTTGGAAATAAATCTTGATATTCATGTAGTAATTCAGCTACCTTATGATGAGCATCATAAATGGCTAATTATATGGGCTCATTTTAACTCCTAACCTAGTCAAATCAACCATTCTCTTAGCTTATTGTATGATTTTGTGATTATATTTATGCTTATAGGGTGAGTTGAGTTAGTTATTATGCCATATGGTCTAACATGTATATAATGCAGATTATTGATGGATTTCGAGGTCAAAGTCAAGGATCTAGTGGTCAAATTGCAGCAATAACTTGAAGTAGACAGAGAAGAGGACTTATAGAAGGGAATTTCCCTCATTTATTGCTCCTCAATTCAAATTCCCCTTCATTCAGCTTGGAGTACAAGAAGCCGAATAATGCACTAGAAGGCAGCCGAGCAAGCGGAAGATGATTGATAGTTATCTCGAATTTTTGGAGCCAAGCCTCCCTAGTTTTAAGGAAGCTATTGGTAGCTTCATATTTATAAGTAGAGAGGCCTAGGGCCTCACTAGGGTCAACTTTTTTGCTTGGATAAACTCTGCTAAAATTTCGAGCTTACTATTTTATGACAGTTTTATGTAATCTTGTTATTTTTTGATAATGAAGATGAAATCCTTTTTGAGTTAGCACTGAGTTACCTCAGAGGGCTAAATCTCTTTGGTCAAAGGCCTAATCCAAGTAGCCAAACTTCTCTTTACTTGTATTTTTTTTATTTACTTCAGTTTGTAGATTAGTCTATTGTTAGATGTATTTCTGTTATGGTTAAGAATAGGTTGCTTTTGATGATTTAGTAGCTTGCTTCCATTTGTTCTTTCTGTAGCAGGTTAAGCAGTGATTAGAGAAGATTCAAAAGGTTAGCAATAGTGACTTGGCCTCTCTTCCTCCCTCTAGGACCATGATTTGAGGCAAAGACTCTCCTGCTGCCCCAAACACACAGATTTTCCTCATTCCTAGGACTTCTAGTGTTTGCAGCTCTCTAGTAGGTTGATAGTCCAGTTTTTCTTTGCTTTAGATCTTCTTTATCATGCTCACTTCCTAATTTACAATAGTCCTTTTGACTAATTTCCTGTCTTACAACATTTCCCAACATTTCCTTCTATACATCATAGTTTAGGCCATTTTAATGTAAAACTTTGTTTTTCCTAGGATGCACTCATTTCATTGGTTGCTTGATTTTCTTGGTTGACTGTCAATTTCTATGCAGAAGATATCTTCTAGCAGTAGACCAACTTACCAGAAATCAAACCCTCCATATGATCCATGCCCTATAGGTCTCCCAAACCTCACTTCAATTCTGCCCTAGTTTCCTTCATTTTCCATTGAACTTCTTCCTCTCTCCTTGAGCAAACCCAATCATATTTCTCTCTCCTGGTGATTCATGGTAGACCTTAGGCACCATAACACCTCATTCCAACCTTCAGCCACCTTTTCCACCCACTCTCACACCCTCAAAATAGTGAAAGTTCTCTCGGCCTCCTCCTATAGACCTCCTGTAGTTTCCCTATTTTCCTCCTGTAGTTTTCCCATGTCCTCCTGTAGCTTTTCCCGCAGAATTTCCTTTGAAGGCCGAGTGTAGAAAAAGCCTCGAAAAGGCCACCTAAGACCTCCTAGGACCCATCCACACCATCCTACATCCTCCCAAGCTCCAAAACTACCCTCTAACGCCACCTATTCATTGCCACACTCACACATAATAAATTAGATGTATGTTAAATTCACATAAGAACACATAAAAATAAAGAAATATGTTTTTCACTTATTTACATCCAAAAATAGCATGGTTAGATGTTGTTTACTTTGTGAGTATGTAATGGCATTTATTTCATGGTTTTCATAGTGTTTTTGGCAAAAGTATAATTAGTTTGTTAATTAGGGTTTACTAGGTTTTGCTTTACATTCCAGTCTTTCTCCTTTCTGTAGTTAGAATAGCATATATAGAGTAATATTTCTTTCCTTTCATCACACATAGAGCTTCTTCTGAAATCTATAGAAGTTAGCTTGAGATCCCACTAATCTCGCACCGACTGACCAAGTGACAACCTGCAGTGACAACTAGTACTTGTGCATATAACACCAACGCTTCCAAGTTTGTTACGAACTACCGGGTTGATAAAAGTAAAGTTGGTAGCCTAGGAGTTGCAACATTCTTGCTGCAATAGTGGCGCTCACCACTTTTTGTCATTGTTGTTGGGGAAGCGTCAGAGTATTTTGTGAGTACTACTTTCTTCTATTTCCTATTGCAACATTATAATAGTTTATTTCGGCAAAAGTAGACTAGTCATTTCTTTTCTTTCAGTTCTGCATTTCCTTGTTTTACTTTTCAATTCTGCAAATTTCCATTCAGCAAGTTCATTTTAGCTAGTTGCAATTTTTTTTGTTCAATCACAATTTCAGTTTCTGTAGGAACTTTCAATGTGGGGAAAAAGAAACAAAAAACCAACCAAAAATATTTCCTTTGATGCCTCGTAGGAGTAGAGATAACTTAGGAAATTTTTTTCCCAACACCCCCACTGCAGCCAGCCTTCTCTCTTCTTTGATGGTTACAATCAACAAGAACCCTTAGGTGAATAGGAAGACATATTTAAAGAACCTATAGGGGAAGAAGAAGAAGAAAACATTCCTCTGGAGCCAATGGCTAAAAATAGAAATGCTAGGGGAAATGGAGAGAGTACCTTCCCTATTCAAGAGACCAATGGGGACACCAAATTGAAGAATATAAGTCCTTCACCCCTACCTCACTTCCATGGTCTGACTACAGAAGATCTTGACACCTTCTTGCTCAAGTTTTCTGTCATCTATCGAACTTATGACTATGCAGAAGACGAACAAAATTTGAAACTGTTCCCTTCTACTCTCAAGGATGCAACACTGTGCTGGTTCATGGGATTACTTGGAAATAGCATCAAAACTTGGGCTCAGATGCAGTAGGCCTTTTAAAAAATGTATCAAGGCTATTGTAGGTCAAAAGATACTAAAGAAGAAATCTTCTGAATGACCATAGGAAGTGATGAGTCCTTGGAAGACTATGAAGAGAAGTTCCAACTCAGTTACAAAAGGGCCAGGTGTACACTTGACCCTGAGTCTCTGAATTTGGTCCTGCTCAGGGGAATTCGGGAAGACCTCTTAGACACCCTCCATCTACTAGTTGGGGGAGACATCTACCAACTATCCTATGAGGACATAAATACTATTTTTAGAAACCATTCTAGATCATCCAGAAATAAAGGTAGGGGGAGTCAACCCATAGCCAGTACCTCTTCTTCGAATTCATCCATTAAAGATGAGATTGGAAACATGCTGGAAGACTTCAAGAGTGAGATGCTGTAGAATCTTGTCATGAAAATGGATACCTTACATATCAAAGCAAACAAGAGGAAGCAGAGAGGGCTTTGGCCATTTTTTGCCCTAGATGCACCAGGAAACATCCTAGGAATGAATGCCCATTGAACTCTATAGAGTTTTGTTCAGTCTATGAGGAATATCATTCTATAGATAAGTGCCCTTCCTTGCCCGAACTTAAAGTTGTATATGAAGGGGCTAAAGGAGTCACTAAACAGATATATTACATAAACCAAAGGAGGTCACATGAACCTAGACCATACCATCAGGGGATGCAAAGGAAATCTCAGGCATACTACAACCCCAACTAAGTCACCTCCATACCTTCTTGGGGCCCCCCTACTCATCCTTCTTGCTCCATGCCTCCTCCTTGGTCCTTCACATCTCAATATCATGCCCAACTAGCCACCCATTCATTTCAATCCTATGCTCAACTGCAACCTTAGTGGAATGCGTCTCATCAAGGGTGGAGGCCCTAATACGACTCTCTTCCTGCTCTTCTGCCTCCATCACCTGCCCAACCACAACCGTCACCTTCTGCTCCACAAAGGAAACTCCAAATTCCTGACCAGCCAAATCTGAACCTGAACAACAGATAGGCTCAACAAGTGTATAGTGGGGAACCATCATGCCCAACTTATGCTATGGAGATTCAAGAAATTAACTTGTGATACAGGAAAGTTCTCCTAGATAGCCAGCCTCCACCTAGGGAGGTTGAGGAAGATAAAGAGGAAAGACAACCTAAAGAAAATCCACCCTTTCCTGAGAGACTATCCATTTATGTGTGAGGATACCACCTCTCCAAGCCATAAAAAATGTGCCTATCTACAATAGATTGATCAAAGAGAAGTGCTTTAGGTATCCAGGAAGGTGCAAGAGAGATGCCCCAACCATCAATTTCATAGGACAACTGTCCAACCTAATGTTGGGGCGGATAACATGTCCAAAATATCTAGACGCTGGAAGCCCAATAGTTGATGTCCACATCAATGGCACAACGGTCCCACAGAACTTGATTGATCTAGGAGCTGCCATTAATGTGATGACAAAGGACACAATGCTCAAACTTAACCTACAAGGCTCCTTGAGGAGGACCACGACAGTGCTGTAGCTAGCAGACCACTCCACAGCCACCCCTGAGGGGATTGAGGAAGATGTGATGGTCTCCATTGATTCTTGGGAGTACCCTACTGATTTCTTAGTTCTCTAGCCAAAGGAAAAGCTCACTGGGTATCCTCTCATTTTGGGAAGACCCTGGTTGGCTACAGCTGATGCCTACATCAATTGTCGAGCTAGGAACATGACCATAAAGAACAAGCACATGTCCAAGCAGTTAATCCTATATCCTCTTGCCCAAGCCTTGCTAGAACATGATCTACCTCTCTGGTTGGAGGAGCAGGATGAAGATGAAGTTTATTCTGCACCACTTTGTACATTAGAAATCACCATGGGGGGAAAACCACAAGATGAGGATGATATGATTGAAAATTTGATTCAGAATCCACCTCCCAGTGTATCACCATTAGAAGACATAGTAAGAGAAACCCAAAACAACCCCTCAACTGATCTCTATGTGGCAGACCCCACTTCTCTCCATGTTAAAAATATAGAGTTTAGCCTAGAAATAACATTGAAAATCAATCCATCCCTATATACTTCCCAGGATAAGGAGCTATGCAACATACTGAGAAAACGTCTAGATACCTTTGCCTAGAGTTATAAGGAGATGAAGGGAGTGCACCCTTCAGTATGTACTCATCATATATACATCAAGAAAGATTGCAAGCCAGTTAGGTAGCCTCAAAGGAGGATGAACCCAACACTTAAAGATATTGTTAAGGAAGAACTACAGAAATTGCTTGATGTAAGATTCATTTATCCCATCTCTGACAGTGAATGGGACTCTCCTTTGGTGCTAGTGCCAAAGAAAAATGGTAAGTGGAGAATCTATGTCAACTATCAGGAATTGAAGAAAGCCACTAAAAAGCGCCATTTTCCTTTACCTTTCATAGATCAAGTGTTAGATGGTCTGGCAGGGAAAAGGTTTTTCTCCATCCTAGATGGGTTTAGCGGGTACAATCAGATTCAAATCAGCCTGGAAGACCAAGATAAGACCACTTTCACTTGTCCTTGGGGTACCTTTGCATACCGAGTCTTTCCTTTTGGTTTGTGCAACGATCCAACCACTTTCCAAAGAGTGGTATTGAGTATATTTTCTGAACTGGTTCATGATGTAGTATAAATATACATGGATGATTTTACTCCTTATGGATCTGACTTTTAGGAAGCTTTATCTAACCTCGCAAAAGTTCTAGATAAGTGTATTGAGATGACCCTATCCCTCGGTCTGGAAAAATGTGAATTTTTGAATGAAGGGACCGTGCTAGGTCATGCAATATCTCAACAAGGACTGCTGGTCAGCCCCAACAAAATTGCCATCATCCAAAGGGTCCCACCTCCTCAGAAGGTGAGAGATGTCAAAAGCTTCCTAGGCTTAGCTAGATATTACAAGAGATTCATTAAAGACTTCAGCAAGTTAGCCTCTCCTTTGTTTGGCCTCCTAAGAAAATATGTTGAGTTCATATGGTCGGAAAATTGTCAAGAAGCCCTAGATACCTTGAAGGGCAAGCTGGTGACTGCCCCAATTCTCAGAGGCCCAAATTGGGCCCAACCCTTTCAAATTCACACAGATGCCTCAAACAAAGCAATTAGAGCAGCCTTAGGACAAATTGATGAATAGTTACCTTATGCCATATACTTTATAAGAAAAATCTTGTCAAAGGCAGAGTTAAACTATATAGTGATCGAGAAGGAACTCCTAGCTGTCGTGCATTCCTTAAAAAAATTCAAACATTATATCATAGGCTATCAAACCTTTGTGCACACTGATCATGCTAGATTTAGATATTTAATGAAAAAACCAGATGTAAATGCTCGCATTATTAGATGGTTTCTTTCACTACAGCAGTTTGATCTGACTATTATTGATAAGCCTGGTAAAGAGAATGTTGCTGTTGACTTTTTGTCTTGAGTAAATTTTCTTGCAAGTGAAGAAGGAATGGTGGATGACCAAATGCCAGATGAACATCTATTTTCTATACCAGTACTCTCTCCATGGTTTTATGATATAGAAAATTACTTAGTTTCAACACAGTTCCCACCACACCTATCCTCAAAAGAGAAGAGCAAGATAGTAAGGAAAAACACCCCTTTCACCTGGATTGGAGGCAGCCTCTTCAAAATTCGCCCAAATCAGATCTTGAGAAGATGTGTCGAGGAGGAGGAAGTCTTTGACATCCTCTTGACCTGTCATGATGGGTCTTGTGGAGGTCATTTTGCAACAAATAGAACTACCTTCGAGATGTTGCAAGCAGGCTACTACTGGCCCACTCTTCATGACGATGTGACGAGATACACGATCTAGTGTGATAGGTGTTAGAGGATGGGGAAACCCACTCCAAAGGATGAAATTCCCATGCAACCTCCAGTGGCCCTTGATCCATTTGAGAAGTGGGGCATGGACTTTGTGGGGCCTATCAAACCTCCAAAACAGAAGTAGTATATCATTGTGTGCACTAGCTACCTAACAAAGTGGGTGGAGAAAAAAACAATCAAAGCAGCGACAAAGGAAAAAGTAGCTGAGTTTTTTAGGGAAAACATATTCTACAAGTTCGGGTATCCAAGAGAGTTGGTCACAGACCAAGGCAGTCAATTCACTTCCAACTTGATTGAAGACTTGCTCACACATCATGAGATCAAGCACATGACTTCCACGCCTTATCATCCACAAGCCAATGGGCAAGTGGAGGTCACTAACATAGAATTGGAATGGATCCTAACCATGGTAGTGAGCAGCAGTAGAAAATATTGGGTGAATAGGTTAGTTGAGGCCACTTGGGCCTACAACACAACATGGAAGACCACCATTGGGTTCACACCCTATGAACTGGTCTATGGGAAGAAGGCTTTGTTGTCAATAGAGTTTGAATTCAATACCCTAAGGATGGCAGCTCATCTAGACCTAGACCTCAGCCATGGATAGAAGGAGAGATTACTTCAGCTTAATGGATTGGATGAATACAGATTGCAAGCCCTTCTCCATACAGAAGTAGTTCAGTTTCAGAGAAAGATATGGCATGACAGAAATATCAGGGAGAAGCAATTCCAAGAGGGAGATTGAGCACTACTCTATGATTCAAGATACAAGGATTTCAAAGGAAAGTTGAGGATAAGATGGCTAGGACCCTACACTGTGGAGAAATGCAATGACAATGGTTCAATTTTGATCAGAACCATTGATGATGAACCCATCCCCATTGTTGTCAATGGACATCGGTTGAAAGTCTACAAGAAACCCCTCTCCAAGCGAGAGTTTATTGAAGATTTGAATAAAACAGTGATGGTATTGGAGCATGTCTTAGCTTCCACTTCACCCACTCACTGAAGAAAAAAATAAAAAATAAGGACTCAAGTGAAAATCTCAATGAGGTGCTTGAGTCCCATCATTGGGTTGAAAACCTCTTCTGAGGCGGCTCAATGATGTCAAAAAAAAAAGGAAAAGAATAAGATCCCTTAGTTAAAAACTCCCTTGGAGACGCCTAGGTCAGGAAATAAAGGTGAAAACCTCTTTGAGGCACCCTAGTTGTTTTCAAAAAAAAAAAAAAAAGAGAAAAAAATGAGTTTTTATTGCATTACAAGTTTGCAGGAGGACTACAGGGAGCAGAAGAAGGTGCCAAGGGGACCCTAACATTCATACCAACATCCATCTCATCTTCTCCACACCTTCCCCCATCAGTTTTGGTATCTCTTTCACCCCACTATACATCTTCTTCAAAAACTGTGTTTTCTACAGATGGCTCTGTTTTTTCTATAGGAGGCTCTTGTAGGAATTACAGAGAGCCAAAAGTCTCTACAAGAGGCAGTTTGAGGGACAAGAAAAGCTTCATGAGGAACCTATAAGCCCTCTTACTATCTTCAAACCTCCTTGCCATCATTTCCAAGCCTTCATCACACTCCAAGCATGATTATTTATTTATTTCTTCTTTCCTTTCCAAGAAAAAACACAGAAAAACAATTTCTTAGTTTTGAAAAAAAAACAAAAAATAAGGAAGGAAAAGGCACCATTAAATTTACCTAAAGCTTACCTACTATCCCTCCATCATTCATTTCCACCTCTGGCATCATTCTCAAGCTCCAATCATAGGGAAATAGCTAAAGTTTCAAGGGGAGAAGTAGCTACAGGAGCTCCTGTAGGAATTCCTGTAGCAGCTGATCCCATAGAAGTCTAGCACCAATAGCAAGGGACAACACATCTGAAGGTTGAAAAGGCACATGCATCTCAGCTCCAACAAAAGAAGAACCTACAAAAACAGACAACAACACATCAACAAGAAGGGATAACATGCATGAGGCAAAATGAAGGCATGCAGCAGAGAAAGCCACAACACCTCACAATCGATGACAACAAATACACTTGGATTACAGGTAAGTAGCTAAGTCACTCCTCTATTTGCATTTGTGTAATTAGGAATCATACGAAGGCAATGAGATGGTTGAAATCGAAAGAGGGAAAGGTGGCCAGTTAACTTGGCCACCTTCATTTAGTTAACTCCACTTAACCGAGATATCATCCACACGTGCGCACAGTCAACTCAAGCAAAAGATGCGAAGGACAGGTAGTGGGAGGAAGAGTTAATTCCGATGCAGTAATGAGGGCGGTCATGATGACCAAGCAGGTGGGGACCAACGGTCCTAATCTGGGCAATGTACACCTTGCTAGCTCAGCACTCATAACTGAAAATAGCCATAAAAGCTAATTAGCTCTCCTCCTGCACATTCTCACCACCTTTTCTTCAGTTTCTCCTCGTAACTCAACCACAAAACAACCTTCTTATGTCCCCATAGCCTTGTATCCATCATCCCCCATCGATTTCCTCCATATTTTTGCTCTCAGCATCTTTTATAGGAGCCCTACAAGTTTTCTACAGGAGCACCTACATGAAATCTATAGGAGGGACAACGGGCTTCTACAGGAGGGGAAGTGAGTCATTTTGAAGGGAGGAAACATGATTTTTGGCATGAATTTTAGTCTAAAGAGGTAGGGTTCATGAATGCCCTCTGTTGAATATCAAAATCTGAAAGAGTTGGTCTCAAATTGAAGATAAAAAGAGTCTTTAAGAGGGTAGAAATACATAACATAATATATATATATATATATATTAATATAATATATATATATATATATATATATATATATATATATATATATATGTTTTAAAAAAATAAAACACAGTCCCCTCTAGTTTTCTATTTCACTCAAAATTCTTTGTCTTCACCTCCATATCTAGTTTTTCAAAAGAAGTACAGGCATTATGACAAGGGGGTTTATGATAAAAGAGCCCACTAACTCCACTAGACTCAACGCACATCCTCAAGTGGTGGAAATATTTACAAGGGAAAACTAGATGAATTTCTTTGAGAAGTTTAGAGGGTTTGATGAAATTGCCCATGAATTTGCTCTCTCTTTGGTCCCTTATACAAGAACTCATGCTACTATAACCATTAGACGCCTCTCCATTGAAATAACCCCTGAATTCATCAGTAGGGTCACTACTCTTCCTGTTGGGCTGCCTTGGAGTAAAGATGAGAAAATAATTAGTCAGGCTGCCAAGGGGAAATTTTTCCAAGATAATGAAACCCTTGTTGAAGACAAAAATGGAATTAGGAGGGCTAGTGTACCATATTCTTTGGATAAGGTTAGCTGCCAAGTGATCAAATACATTTCTTGTGAGGGGAGGCACAACATTGTTTATGGATATCATTTCAGAATCCTCCAAGAATTGAGATATGGCATGGATACCCGAGCACATCAAAAGCTCAGTATCCCTTACTTTCTCCTTCAGTCCCTCATTGACTCCATCAACAAGGTACAAGAAGGAAATTCACAGCAGCTAGCTCACCATGGCCTAATCAAGATCCTAGTAGAAGAAGCCCTCCATACCCTTACAATCCCTATAGCATGGGAAGTTTTCAGAAATACGATAGTTGAGGATGGCATCAAGGCATTAACCTATGATTTTAGTCATGCTGTCAATGATGAGGGAGAACAACAAGGAGGAGAAGATGAAGCCAGTGGTGACATAGCAGAGTAAGAGAGGAAGGAGGAAAGAAAAGAAATAGAGGAGGGGAGAGTTGAAAAGACAGAACTGGAGGTATAAAAAGAGACAAAGTAGGAGGAGGAAAAAGAGACAAAAGAGGGAGAAAAGGAAGTAGAGAGGGTAGAGCAAAGAGAAGAGTCCCCTGAAACTTTGGAAAGAGAAGTAGTAGCTACCCTCACTACCCTTAGTACACCAGTCAAGAAGAAGCAGAAGAGGAAAAGAAAAACCTCCATGTATTTCATGGCAAGGAAGAGTACTAGAATTAAAACAGGCAAACCTTAGCCCTCATCTAAGACTCCCATTAACATTGAAGATTGAAAATCTACCAAGGTGAAAGAATCTCCTTCCAAGACATCCATAACCTCTGAAAGGAGGACTACAAGATCTTCTACATGGAAGGGAAAGGTAATTCTATAGGACCCCAAACTAGACCTACAAGAGGCTAAAACAATCTTACAGGAGACACTGTCCAAGCTACAGAAGACACAAAAACTTGAGGAAAAGATAGGAGGACAGCTAGAGGTGAAAGAGGAAGCACAAGAGCTACAAGAACCTGACCCCCAGCCTAATCTTGAATCCTATTATAGAATACTTGATGGAGGCAAGATAATCCCATAGAAATTTGCAATTCCACTATTTTTCGAATTGGAAAAAGAGAGAGTGAGAACGTATAGGTGGATGCAGATAGCCAAGTCCAAAGGAGTTGAGTGTATTGGCCACATGGAAGAAAAACTAAGGGAAATGGGCAGGGAATTGAGTGCTCCCAGAGATATAGAAGCCATTACAAGAAGCCACCTTGAGAATGAGAATGAATTACTAAGGAGGCAGCTGCAGGAGAAAGAGACTCATTTGGCATACATGGCTAACTTATCCATAGAAGCATTATAATGAAAAACACCAGCCAAATCTTATGGCCTCTATCTGAAGGATCAATGGCTTTAATTCCAAATAAAAACTTTGGCACAAGGAGGCATAATGCCTTTCCAAGACTACAGGTAGTTCATGGATTTTTTTTACCAAAGCACCTCCAAGGATAAAGAAAATATGGCAGAGTTCTATCTACACAACATGTCCCTCATAGACCTAAATGTGTGGAACCCCAATTCCAAGCTAGGGGATCTGCAATTAATGGCCATGGTGTCATGGGAACCATGAAGAATTGAGGGTAGCAGAAATGAAAATATTATTAATAAAAGAGCAGAATGAACCATTGATGATAAGAGTTGAGACATCATATCCTATGGCACTCATCAACGCACACAACCTGCTTGCTAATGACCCTCAGACTACCCCTAAATATCTAGCCAATCAAGGACAAGCCATTGCACACTTTGAACATATGCTTAGGCTACTTGGGGATGATTGTGTGCATGCATGCATGAGAAGATGGAACACCTTACCCCACAACTTGTAGATCAGAGAATACCATTCCCCCATGAGGTTGAAGGAGGCATTGAAAAGAGTTCCAATGTACAAGCGCTCCATGCAAAGGTTGAAGGTCAACTGGATTGGCCTCAAATTGAGTCCTCCACTCATATTAGGCATGCTGGAAGGAAGAAGAGAAGAAGAAGAGGAGCAGTGGAAGGATATAGATAGAAAGGAAGGATTTTATGGAGAACATGAGTAGACTACATTAGAATCCTGGAATGCTAGGGAGGCCACTAGGGCCATGAAAGACCAAGATATTGACTAGGTTGCTTAGAGGATGAGCAACACCTTCAGTAGGGGGTGATGATGAGCCTCATAAATGGGTAATTATATGGGCTCATTTTACCTCCTAACCTAGTAAAATCAACCATTCTCTTAGCTTATTGTATGATTTTCGGATTATATTTATGCTTATAGGGTGAGTTGAGTCAGTTATTATGCCATGTGGTCTAACATGTATTTAATGCAGACTATTGATGCATTTCGAGGTCAAAGCCAGGGATCTAGTGGTCAAACTGCAGCAATAACTTGAATTAGATAGAGGAGAGGACTTATAGGAGGGAATCCCCCTCATTTATTACTCCTCACTTCAAATTACCCTTCATTTAGCTCGGAGTACAAGCAGCCAAATCATGCACTAGAAGGCAACCAAGCAAGTGGAAGATGATTGATGTTATCTCGAGTTTTGGGAGCCAAGCCTCCTTGATTTTAAGGAAGTTTTTGGTAGCTTCATATGTATAAGTAGAGAGGCCTATGGCCTCACTAGGGTCAACTTTTTTGCTTGGGTAAACTATGCTCAAATTTGGAGCTTACTATTTTATGACAGTTTTATGTAATCTTGCTATTTTTTGATAATGAAGATGAAATCCTTTTTGAGCTAGCACTAAGTTACCTCAGAGGGCTGAAGATCTTGGGTTAGGGCCCAATCCAAGTATCCAAGCTTCTATTTACTTGTATTTTTATGCTTTACTTCAATTTGTAGATTAGTTTTGTGTTAGATGTATTTCTCTTATGGTTAAGAATAGGTTGCTTTTGATGATTTAGTAGCTTGCTTCCATTTGTGCTTTCTATAGCAGGTTAAGCACTGATCAAAGAAGATTCAAAAGGCTAGCAACAATGCCTTCGCCTCTCTTCCTCCCTTTGGGACCATGATTTGAGGCAAAGACTCTCTTGCTGCCCCAAAAACACAGATTTTCTTCATTCCTAGGACTTCTAGTGTTTGCAGCTCTCTAATAGGTTGATAGTCCAATTTTTCTCTGCTTTAGATATTATTTATCATGTTCACTTCCTGATTTGCAATATTCCTTTTTCATGCTTTCCTTTCTTAGAGAATTTTCTATCATTTCCTTCTATATGTCATAGTTTAGGCCATTTTAATGCAAAACTCTGTTTTTCCTAGGATGCATTCATTTCATTGGTTGTTTGATTTTCTTGGTTGACTGTCAGTTTCTATGTAGCAGATCTCTTCCAACAGTAGGCTCGCTTACCAGAAATCACACTATCCATCTGATCCATGCCCTATAGGTCTCCCAAACCTCACCTCAATTCTGCCCTAGTTTCCTTCATTTTTCATAACTTCTTTCTCTCTCCTTGAGCAAACCCAATCATTTTTATCTCTCCTAGTGATTCACGGTAGACCTTAGGTGCCCTAACACCTCATTCCAACCTTCATCCACCTTTTCCACCCACTCTCACACCCTCAAAACAGCGAAAATTTCTCTCAGCCTCCTCCTATAGGCATCATGTAGTTTCCTTGTTTTCCTCTTGTAGTTTTCCTGTGTCCTTTAGTTTTTCTTGTAGGCTTTCTTTTGAAGGTTGAGTGTGAGAAAAGCCTACGAAAGGCCACATAAGATCTCCTAGGACCCATCCACACCATCCTACATCCTCCCAAGCTCCAAAACCACCCTTTAACGCCACCTGTTCGTTGCAACACTCACACACAATAAATTAGATGCATGTTAAATTCACATAAGAACACATAAAAATCCAAAAATATGTTTTTTTCTTATTAACTTCCAGAAATAGCATGGTTAGATGTTGTTTACTTCCTTGAGTAGGTAATGGAATTTCTTTCATGGTTTTCATAGTGTTTTTGGCAAAAATAGAATTATCTTTTTAATTAGGGTTTACTAGGTTTTGCTTTACATTCCAGTCTTTCTCCTTTCTGCAGTTAGAATAGCATTTGTAGAGTAATCTTTATTTCCTTTCATCACACATAGAGATTCTTCTAAAATCTATAGAAGTTGGCTTGAGCTCCTAGTGATGTCACGCCAACTGACCAAGTGACAACCCGCAGTGAGAACTAGTACTTGTGCATATAGCATCGACGCTTCCATGTTTGTTACGAACTACCAGGTTGATAAAAGTAAAGTTGGTAGCCCAGGAGTTGCAACATTCTTGCTCCAATACTAGTGCTCACCACGTTATCCACTATGTCTTCATCCCAATAGTCACCAATGTTCATCAATGTTGGTTCTTATTTTGAACCAATGTTCACCTACTTTGTGCACTCTCGTTGCAAGATAGCAGGGATGTCCACACTAGGTCCCTTGACTTCTTCATTTTCCTCTAATTCAGGGATATTAAATTTCCGCAGATCCTCATCAGCTTCTTCCATTGTAACAGTGTAATATTCTAGAGAATGTTACCTCTAGGTACTCTAGTCAGGCTGTAACCATGTGATAGGTTCGAGGGGTGTTCAAAAAATTGTTGCTTTAATTTCCTAAAGAGCTTCATCAATGCATGCGAACCCATATTCAAAACTAAATGTGGGCAAGAAACTTTCATTCATCTCATCCCAGTTAGCAGTCTTGCGTCGCAGCTCTATTTCTAAATACCAATTCTTCAAGATAGCATCCAGGGTCCACCACGCCAAATGTTTGCGCAGATCATCCTTCCCTGGGTAATTTTAAGTGATTCGTATGTTTGCTTAGCGAAATATTAATCGCATCATTCGACGATATTCCTTCAAGTCAGCAAAGTTATCCCTATGCGTACCCCAACATCTTGTAGGTGTAGCTCTTAATGTTAGATCTAAGGCCTGGAACCGATGTTCCTCTAGTACATCCCTTTCAAAATGTTCAATAAATATATTGACATCACCCAAGCCATCAAAATAGGGTAACTTATGTACCTCAGTAGATACACACCATAGATATTTTGTAAGATGATTACATCGTAACATAGAGACCTCATGCAACTGATTCTGCCAATTTTCTAAGTCTTCATGTCAGTGTGATTGGTAGGAGATTTCCTTCTCCTAGCTGCTCCTTTCATCCATAGTGGGATTGATCCAATCTTCATTCCATGTAGTTAACCTATAGATGTGATCAATGTCATCATCTTCATAATCGTCACGGTTTGGTTTTGTGTACTATGCACCTTCAGCTGGATCCAATGGGACAATTACTCGAAGTTCATTTTCCTCAAATACCATGCTTCGCTTCTTTAAGTTGATGATTGCATTCATGTCAAAACCCAAATCAATCCCAAGCAATGCTAGGTATGGATTATTATCATCAACAACCTCAATAGCTTCAAAATCAACAACTGCTCTTGCACGTTCAATATCTATAGTTACTCCATGCAGGTGCCCAATTGGAATTATCTTCTATTGATTCGCCATGCGTAGCTGAATTGGTGACCTTTGTAGCTTAGGATTACCCATACATTCCCAAGTTTGCTTTGGCAGCACATTAGAATCAGATTCCAAGTATAGGATTACCTCATCCATTTCAAAATCACCAATCTGCGTAGCCAGCTGCATCTCCCTATTGGCTGTTTTCTTACTTTGGTTTACCTTATTGAATGCACATTGTCCTAGTGATGGCTTATCCTTGTCAGTGCAGTTATCTATCAACTCTTACAATCCCTCTACATCCTTCTGATCCTATAGTAACTTCATACAAGTCTGCAAAAATGATTTCAACACTGTGAGATCTGAACCTTGGGTTGCAGTAGCATCTTCAAGTTTCTCCTTTCGCGAGACTGTCAACATCAGGTTCTGATATGTAGAAGCACCTAGACTCATAAAATTCTTTCTTGCCTCCATGAATGTCTCTTTTTATTTATGTAATTCAAACCCAACATTCCTCTCACCATATTTTCAAAATGATGACTCTGATTCTGGATGTTTTCCTTCAATCTTGTCTTCACTAATGGCTAGACTGCTCACTTGAATATATTGACACTTGGATCATCTTCACATGGCTCAGATCTCATCATTTGAATATTATGTGTCAGTTGCTTGGCCTTCTTCTCCTATATCTTCGCTATTAAGATCAAGAAATATTCTATAACATGATCAAATTGATGAAAGTAATGACATGAAGGGTGTGTTGGGTTCTGAAATTCACATGCAAAGTGGCCTAGTTCTCTGCATTTGTAACAAATAATCTTTCCCTGACCTCTTCCAACTGCTCATCCTCATCCTCTTCCCCGTCCTTGAAATCCTCCAAGAGTTGTAGGTGAGCCCTGGTTGTTCTATGCATGGTTTTCAACCTACATCCTATACAATGGAGTTCTGTCCATCATTAGTTCATAGCTTCAACAATTCCTCTCATCATGACTAACTGATTTACAAAATTTACAAAAACGTTTCTTTGGAGATTGTATAAACTTCTGTAATATGGAGAAATTATCGGTTGAATGTTATCCTAAATCATGGCAAATACTACACTAGGTACTTGCACTGGTGCTTGATCCAGTGGAAGACTCTAGTTTTAGTGGGTTAGGACCTCCCACAACTATATAATCTTATAATACAGGGCATTAATACTTATGATGACCTTCAACCTTGCATTTTGTGCACCAAACTTCAGAATGTGCCTCTGAATTAACCTCCTTTCCCTTCTTCAGATCCTGTAACTCCATATGCAGGCTTGCTAGCTACACCTAGATCTGCTAAAATTCTACATTTGTATCATGGATTGGCAAAGCTTCTAGTTTCATCATGATTCCAATGCTTCGGCCTAAGACCCAATCTTTTGTTGAGATAACGGTAAATCTTAAGTGAGGTATAGTGAAGCTCTATACAAGTACTTATGTTGTTCATTTGAGATCTGAATATTATCTTGACTTAGTAAGCACTTCAATCACTTATCTATATCCCACATAGATTCATTAACCATTGCTTAAGCTCCTTGATATCAGTCACACACTGAGCTTTTGACTTCATCTTTGTAAATTCAGTGTTCAGTGCATCCTTCATATTATTCAGTGAAGCAGCCTAGTGAGTCGTGTTGTATCTGATATACCATGTAAGTGCCCTTTCTTGTAGTGATGTAACCAGTTATGCTTTATTCATGTTATCACTGAAAAGATTTCAAAGGAAAAGGGTAAGGTAAGGGAGAATTGGCCTTGGTTATTCTCAAGCTCCTTTCATGCATAAGAAGCACTTGGCAAACTCAGGGTCAGCATACATCAGAGTTCTTTGAAGGCTCAAGCAAGGCATGTAAGTTTTGAACAACTTCATGGTAGATGGAAAGGCCTTTCAAGCAAAGGAAAGATCAAGAGAGTTGAATTGGCATTAAAACTGTGTTTTGGTGATTACACAGTAGTTTCGTAGCGCGCGCTATGAAACTGCTAAAGATAATGCCTAATGCACAGCAGTTTCGTAGCGCGCTACGAAACTGCTGTAGTTGCATATTTTGATATAGTTGACCAGTTTTGAGGAACAAAAGGGAAACCTTTTTGAAAGGGAGTTTCTAAATAAGGACCATTCACACAACACAAACATCTAGCAAGGGCAGAAAGGGCAAAGGAAAAGCATATATGAACCATAAGCCATTTGTTATAAAAGTGATCACAACAAGTATTTTTCATCATACTTCAAGCAGCGTTGAAGAAGGTTTTGTCTTCATACAGGTACATGGGCAAGGTATACACATGAAAATAAAAATATTCCAAAACATTTTTGTGTAATCAAAGAAGGATAGTAGGCATAATTGATTTTGAATATCCTTGTGAAGATCAAAAGCAAAAAGGAGGAATTTTCTCTCCTTGTTTTTACCAGTCAATTTCTAGAAGCATTTATAAGCCATTAAAACCTCATATCTGAAAAGTGAAAGAGGTTTTCATCATTAATATACTGAATTAAAAAAAACTCTTCCACGTTCTTCAAATCCATTACTATCTGGGAGAAATGATGGACCAAAGTTGCGCTACGAAACTGCTGTAGGTGCAAGTTTTTCACAGGCATATTTCTCTGTTTTACACCTGTTTTTTGAAAGGCACATTCTGGGAGGTAGGGACGGTGTTTCAAAAAACCAAGAGAGGTTTGTGTTCAGAATGGATTGGTTCACAAAAGCCTCCTTCAGTTTTTTTAAATACGGTTTTTGGGAGAAGTTATGAGCTCTATCCCAAGACCCATTTTTCAGCCAGAACAGAGCAAGGGACAGTCTCCTAGTTTCTAGGAACATCAAGGATCAATTCTGGACAGTTGGAGAGGTATTTTAAAAAACCAAGAGAATTTTTTGTTCTATACATCCTCGGCTACAAAAAGCTCCTTCAGTTTCGAAAAATGTGTCATGGATGATGAGATAAAGGCTCTGTCCCACGTGCCATTTTTAGGGATCATAAACCTAAAAACATGGAAACATGTTCCCTAATTTCTAGGGTTTGTCTTCAGCAGTCAGATGACCACGTGGGAGGCTTCATCAAATTCGACTTCTTTAGGTTGCAAGTTGTCAAATAATTCTTTAAATGCTTAGATAAGGTTGTTGTAATCATAATAAGGAGTTACACTCCTAGTTGTATTAGGTCTCTAGGACTCCTAGTTAGGTGTCATTTGCATTTAATAGTTAGTTTTAAGTATCAATAGGTTTCATAGTAGGATGAATTCGAATTTCCCTCATGCTTGAGGAGGAATCCAAGTTATGTAAAGAGCTCTATATATAGCTGAAGCATCAATGTACTCAGGGTTGGAAATTTTATGGAAAAGCTTGTATTTGGCTTATGTAAGACTCATTTTCAGTAATGCATGTCTGACTTTACTTCTCAGGATTCATGAAGGATTTTTTATGTTCAGAATATGTGATATTGTCCTTTTCTTAATTCTTACAGTGGTATAGATGTATAATCACTCAGAATTCACTGAATGTGCTCTGACTTCCTGTATAAATTTATAAACTGTGTGGTCCCATATGAGTTTATGTTCTGAATGTTTAAATGCTGAATGCCCTGACTTCCATGTAAGGTTGATTTCATTGCTATATTGAGGTGTTGTTGACTCCATAAGCCCAATGGATAGTTGTTTAATGTGTTTCCACCATTCATATTTTTCACAGTTGTTCTATAAGAGTTAGCCATCTTATCTTTAATCAAAATCATTAATCCATTTAGAGAGAGCCCTCTCAGGTTGAGGAGGCTAAGCCTCAGCCTAAAGTAGGTTTGAAATAGTTACTTGAGGTCTTCCTGGTCTGCAGCCTTCCAGGGTCTGATTTTGAGATAACATTTTGGTGCGTATGCTGGGAGTCTGAAGATTAATCATTCTCGAAATCAAGAGCTGAACTTTTGAAGATAGCAAGAGCTCAGATATCTTTTTGAGGCTGCAAAACTACCTTGGCGACTCCACACATCAAATAACACATTGGAAGGTGACTCCACTGCTAGAAGATTAGTAGCTTGATGAAGTTCCAAGATGAGTTCCACTGCAAGAATGAATGCCAGGTATGCTCCTATGAATCGGTCTCGTATCCCTGGTTTTCCAAATCCTATGCCAAAGGTTGATTGGTTAGAGGATCTTCCAATATTCAAAGATGAAAAGAAAGACAATGCAGCTCTTCATTTGGTTAGGTTCCATATGCATGTACGCAGTCTTAAGGTTCAGTTCCCTGAGGATTGTCTCATGAGGATGTTTATGACCACTTTAGAAGGAAAAGCATGGTCTTGGTATAAAAGCTTGGAAAATGGTTCAATATATTCGCTTGCTAGTTTTCATGATGAATTCTATGAGATGTATAAAGAACGTCATCCTTCCTTATTGTTGCTCAAAGATTGCTGTAAACATTCTTTAAGTCTTATTCAGTACTTAGAGGATTGTTATGATGATGATGAGTTTATGGATGAAGAAATTTTAGAGGCTCTTCATAATAATGCATTTCAATACCAAGAAGAAAGTATAACATCCCATGAAATGCAACATGAAGATCAGCAGGGGTTTACTTATGAAAACCATGTTTCATCCTTTGATATAAATGAGAAGATGCAGCAAACTTGCCAAGATTTTGATCACAATGAGTATGAAATTGATTGCAAACACCAAGAAGAAGTACTGGAAGATAGTTGTTATAAACCTCAAGAAGAAGAAAAGATGGTTCATGTTTGTAATTCCTTGCAGCAGCTTGCATCAAAGAATCATCTTTATAATGAAGAAAAATACATTGTTTGTGGGCATCATGCAGAAAGGCAGTTGGATAGCACATCAAAGGGGTCTTGTGTGGTTGAGAATCAGTGGCCTGAAAATGAAGAGTGTTATGATGATCATTCTTTTCAAAAGGTTTTTATGTCAGAACACAAGGAGAGAGTGTTGCTTCCTTTCTCTTTTACAATTGAGGAAGAGTACACTGTTGTTGAAGATCAGTTTGCACAACCAGAAAGTTACAAGAATCATCAAGCTGATCATGTATTCTGGGATCCTATAGCTAAATACATGGAAGAGTTTTACTCTCCAGTGTTTCAGTTTTTCTATGAAGATCAGAGGCAATTTCAGTGGCAGTGGTCATCACAATATCATAGTGGCTCTGAACTCCAATGCAGTCAAAAAACTCAAATATCAGATAAGACGGATGATTGGCTACATTGGAAATTTCACATTGATTGAGCTGAAAGAAGTTTGAAATTGATAGGGTAGGTAGGTAGAACAATGCAAATAAGCTCAGAGTAGGTTGACTGAGCATCTGTTTCAGTAGGTGCAGTTGGAATTATTCGTTCAACAATCACTAAAGGCTTGAGGAGCAAATTGGGCAGAAATTCAAAGTTTTCTTCTAGAGGATGGATAGTGGCACTGGAGCTACAGGTTCTTAGTGTACCACAAGGGCACACTATTCCAAGTGGAGCCACTGTTATCACTGTAAAACTTCCTTAAAAAAATTTTGGACAACTTACATGGTTTCTCAATTCTTGTATCAAGTCATGGTCAAGTCATGGCCAAGTCATGTTCAATTCATTTTATGTTTTAGAGTCTAAGTCATATTAGAGTCTCACGTCCATCTTCAAATAAAGTTTGATAGCCTCATGCCATGTCCTAGAAGCCTCACCATGTGTTTAGAAGTCATATCTCACATGATTTTGGAGAAATTTTAAAAACTAGCTACGAATCCATGTTTTCGTAGCGCAGACAGTGTAAAAATCCTATTTTGCGCTACGAAACCCCTGTAGCAGCCTGTTTTAGCAGAAAAAACTGATTTTACTAGTTAGCTTCCAGAAGCTTTCCTGAGCAGTGGAAAACTCCTCTCTGAAAAGTGAAAGCGGTTTTCATTCCTAATATACTGAAGTACAAAAACCTCTTCCACTTTCTTCAGATCCATTACTATCTAGGAGAAATGATGGACCAAAGTTGCGGTACGAAACTGCTGTAGGTGCAGTTTTTCACAGGCATATTTCTCTGTTTTACACCGGTTTTTCAAAGGCACATTCTAGGAGGTAGGGGCGGTGTTTCAAAAAACCAACAGATGTTTTTGTTCAGCACTGATTAGTTCCCAAAAACCTCCTTCATTTTCCTCAAATACATCATTATCTGGGAGAAATGATGGACCAAAGTTGCGCTACGAAACTGCTGTAGGTGCAGTTTTTCAAAATCAAAAATTCCTGTTTTACACGTCTTCTTCAAGGATCGATTCTGGACAGCTGGAGAAGTATTTTAAAAAAACAAGAGGGGTTTTTGTTCTAGACATCCTGGAATACAAAAACCTCCTTCAGTTTTGAAAAATGTGTCATGGATGAAGAGATAAAGGCTCTTTCCCACGTGCTATTTTCAGGGATCCTAAACCTAAAAACAGGGAAACATGTTCCCTAATTTCTAGGGTTTGTCTTCAGCAGTCAGATGACCACGTGGGAGGCTTAATCAAATTCGACTTCATGGAGTGTTAGGTGTTAAAGAATGCTTTAAATTTTTAAGATAATTTTGTTGTAATCATAATAAGTAGTTACACTCCTAGTTGTATTAGGTCTCTAGGACTCCTAGTTAGGTGTCATTTGCATTTAATAGTTAGTTTTAAGTATCAATAGGTGTCATAGTAGGATGAATTCGAATTCCCCTCATGCTTGAGGAGGAATCTAAGTTAGAATATGAGATCTATATATAGCTGAAGCAGCAATGTACTCAGGGTTGGAAATTTTATGAAAAAAGCTTGTATTTGGCTTATGTAAGACTCAGTTTCAGTAATACATATTTGACTTTACTTCTCGGGATTCATGATGGATTTTTTATGTTCAGAATATGTGATGTTGTCCTTTCCCTAATTCTTGCAGTGTTATGGATGTATAATCACTCAGAATTTACTGAATGTGCTCTGACTTCCTGTATACATTTATAAACTGTGTGGTCCTATATGAGTTATGTTCTGAATGTTCAAATGTTGAATGCCCTGACTTCCATGTAAGGTTGAGCTCATTCTTTTATTGAGGTGTGTTGACTCCATAAACCCAATGGATAGTAATTAAAAGTGTTTCCACCATTTATATTTCTCAGATTTGTTCTATTAGAGTTAGCCATCTGAATCTTTAATCAAAATCATTAACCCATCTAGAGAGAGCCCTCTCAGGTTGAGGAGGCTAAGCCTCAGCCTAAAGTAGGTTTGAAACAGTTACTTGAAGTCTTCCTGGTATGCAGCCTTCCAGGGTCTGATTTTGAGATAACAGGTTTAGTGAAGGAGAACCAAGCGATCTCCAACACTGAATCGACATAATACACGTGGAAGCTCCCTCATCAATTACAGTACTATGAACAGGCCTGTTTTTGACTATCACTGGAATCTTAAAAGCCATCTGATGAGGTAAACGTGGTGTACTATTTTCTAGATCAAAGATGATCAGGTTCGGATCCTGAAGATCAACAGCTCCGATAGCCGACAAAAGTAATCTCCTTTGTGCTGGGCATGATTGCAGCACTTCCAGAGCCGACATCGTCGAGGGTGAAATAGCTAAATCCTCAACGATGTTATAATTCTGAGCCTCTCTCACATGTGGATTGAAAGCAGACTTTCGAAGTATACCCTTGGCGGGCGGTTTGATTACTAAGTCAGGGTTAGGTTTCTCGATTTGTAGTGGATCGGAACCAGGAGCTGAGGTTGATGGGTTAGAGTGAGAAGATTCTGCTTCCTTACCATCAACAGGATTCTTACTACCGTAATCTTGCGATCGAGTCACAATCCGCACATGAGAAATCATCAAAATGGGTGCTTCACTGGTACTCGAGGAAGAACCTATCATTTTAGTCTCCTGCTTTGGAAATGGATCTTTCAAAATAGCAGGAGTTTCGGAACCTTTGATTATTTTCACAACCTCAGCCCGATGAGGGAAATCTCTTGTATAATGATCTTCTTCACAGATAAGACAAGGATACTTAGGTTTGTGCTTTTCGTCATTGGTTTCTGACTTTTCTGATATCTCCTTTGGAGCCTTGTCTGCTTTATTCTTCTTCTTACCCTTCTTCTTTCCACCGTTTTTTGATTTGACCGTAGATGTCTCTACGGTGTGAATATCGGCGGAAATTTCAAGAGAAGGCTCACCTGTCGGGGAATCAAGTAGGGTGATTATGGGAGAAGAATTCTTTGAAGATTTCTTCTTGCTCTTTGTGTTCACCATACCGATCATACCATCAGTGGCATGAGATCCCGAAGGAGAAGCAGCGATTTGATTTGAACTTGGAAGATCTGGGATCTTCTCGTGTAAAGTACCCCACTGAGTGTAAACCAAGTGAAGGTACTACGCCTGAGCAATGACTTTCTCCTCAGTAACTACACCAGCCTTAGCTACATCTTCAGTAATCTTTGGTAATAATGATTTAACAAACCATTCAGCTAAGATTTGGTCAGGGATAAAAACTTTCACTAACCTCCTTCGACATCTCCATTCATGAATATGATCGGAAATATACGTGGACGTCGATTGTTTTAGTGAAGTTAGTAATTCTGTGCTGTTATCTTATCTGACTGGCAACTAAAAATGAATTAAGAACGATGTGGCTAACTGGCTAAAATTGTAAAAAGAGGCCCGTGGTAACTCAATGTACCACTTGGCCGCGAGACCAATGCGTGTACGGTGGAAAAGACGTAAGCGGATCGAATCGTCTGAGATAGAATTTGATGCACACTAGAGGTGGTAAGTCATCACGTGATTTGATGGGTCCTCTCCAGACTTACCTTCAAACTTGGGTATGTCACTAGGAAACTTATTCGGTATTGGCAGCCAATACGGAAGATAATTGATTGGATCGTTCGTTAGGCGCGTCAAGTCTAGTAAATTGAAAGTTGCGATAAAAGGCAATTGCCGGTTCGGATCTCTAAAACTTGGGGTCACTAAACCAGCCCCAGGAGGAGGGTATCCAGGATAACTTGGAACAGGAATCGCGTTCAGGATATTGTATCCTCCTGGAAAACCAGGATTAACCGGACCATACTGGGGTTGTTGAGGTTGTTGATAAGTGTACCCAGGATACAGTTGATACTGGTAGGTTGGTTGCTGAGTAGCAGGACCATATTGAGGTTGGTACTATCCCTGGTACGGAGGTTGAGAAGTAACAACCGTACTTCCTACAGGCATCTGGACCGAAGTCTGGACTGTAGATCCAGACTGAGGTAAAGAGGTCTGAGGAACATAGGCAGGAACAGTAGAAACCGGAGCTGTTGATACTCCAGAAGAAGATGGGGTAGATGGAGAAGATGTTGTAGTAGTCGCAGCAGACGTTTGAGGCAGAGTACGAGGTGTACTAGGCCTAGCGTGAGAGACTACAGAAGATGCAAAAGTTGAAGCCATAGACTGGACGGGTTGCTGAGATGGACCAGGGCCTGTCCAGGTTGGGAGGACAACTGCACATTCGGTTGCAACATCTGTGGATTTTGAGAAAGATCCCACACCAAATTTGTTCCAGGGTATTGACCTTGAGGATATGGAGGTCCATAACCGGGTTAATACGGTTGACCTGAAGGCGGTTGATACTGGCCTTGGGGTTGATAACCCTGAGGCATATACTGATACTGGGGTTGTTGACCTTGAGGTATGTAAGGATATTGATTCTGGGGCGCATACTGATATGAAGGTTGACCTTGGGGTACGTACTGGTACTAGGGTTGACCCTGGGGCACATATTGGGCCTTGGGTTGACCTTGAGGAATATATTGTCCCGTAGGGATGTACTGTCCTTGAGGTTGCCCCCCAGGTGCAAATTGAGTACCCTGAGGTTGCCCCCTAGGTAAATATTGAGTACCCTAAGGTTGCCCCCCAGGCACATATGGAGTACCTTGAGGTTGCCCCCCAGGCGGTAATTGACTGCCTTGAGGTTGACCTGACATCATCAGAATTTCTTCCGCACTCAATTGACTATTACCACTACTTCCATATAATAACTTCTGTTCGAAAGGACGAGGAGATGCTCCTGAAAAAATACCAGGAATGGACTGATACCCAGCAGGAACAGACGGACCGCTGTATAAATAGGCTTCCGGAGATGACAGACTAGACATATATACAGGAGTAGTAAAACCTCCGGGTGGAAAAGAAAAACAAGGTGGAGAAAAACTTGACAACGAGTTGTCTAAAAAATTTGTTAATGAAAGATACCAAGTAGTACTTCTAGGAGGACTGTAAAATATGGACTCATGCTCTCTTAGATCGAGAGCAGGTAGATCTTCTTCAAGGTAACAAGCGCCTAGGTCTTCTTCTGGAGCAAGCTCTTCAATAGCAATCAAACCAGAAGGAAGATTTTCGGTGATGACTCGTTCTACCCTAGGTGAACCAGGAACACTAGAAGTCGGTGTAATAGGTTCAGATATTTGAGGTTCTTCGCCTATATCACTGGCAGATGAAACACTACCAGTAAGCTCGGAAACCGCAACAACTTTAGGATTATAACCTGTTTCTAGATTTTGGTAATCTGGATGGACTACCAACGAAGACTCTCCTTCTTCAGGCGGACTTACTCTACTGCCACTAGGAGAAGTTACTAGGATTTTCAAACCTTCATAATGAGCCCAGACCTCTTCAGGAGGTTCGCCCCACAATCTACGGGATCGCCTCAACAAATTGGCCAGAGTAACAACTTCAGGAGACTCGCCCCGAAGTCTACGGGAGCGTCTCGGTGATTCAGCCACAACTAAAAATTTTTAACTACTACACACGAAAACAAAATAAAATCTCAAAGAAACCACCTAAAGTCACTAAAGAACCAATCAAATTTGAAACATACGCCTAAAGAATCTAGGGCGTCAAACCAAACACAAACAATAAGCTTCCGGACAAAAAACACTAGGTGGTGATGAAATCCAACCTCGTAGGATTCAGTACAGAAATGGCGGGTGGAATAGTTACCCCGGCAACTTGCTTAATCAATAGACTGGACCAAGTTCCTCCACTTTAACCATCTCGAGTGAAGTGAACCCCCCAGAAAATTCAAGTGAGTCTAGCCGACGTCTGCTCTAGGTACAGTGGGATCTTCCCTCCACCGTCACCTTGGGTAGAATCTTAAGATAATGGTCACTAAGGTCACCAACAGCAACAAATACACCTGGGGGAACAGTCTACACTCCGACAGCACACAAGGTCAGAGTATTAAGCTCAATCCCCTTACCGGCTCCTTGAAAACAATCCAAGGTTTACCAATAAGTGACCCCTGGCTCCTCGACAATAATATGAGGTTTACCGTTTGTAATACGTGCGTGTCTGGCGTCATTCCCAACGAGGGAGGATTGATCCCCTCACTGGTTCGGACACGAGCTCATGCTTCTCCTTTAAGAGGAGCTTTCCCAGAGTATAAATGCAATAGTTGGATTTATCCTATCACAATATAAGCTACTTGTTTGGTTTTGCTGTCTTGAAGAGTTAATTACTCTCCTACTCCAAGACACTAGCCTGATCTATATTGGTGCTTCAAAGCCCTAGTAAAAGAAAAGTTACTAAGTTGATTTTACTTTAAGCGTTAATTTTATGGCTTTCTTTAAGACAAAAGGTAGTGGAGATGAAACTGATGGTGTGTAGACTCGACTCAAATCCACTAAAAAGATGCACTTAGGATGATTTACACTACTTTTCTTTTTCAATGAATTCCCTAGCTAAGAGAGTTGGGAGATGCAAAAATTGATAAAAGCAACTTTCTTAATAGACAATCAAAGAAACAATCTCTTTATCTTTTCCAAGCATACAACACATGAACACTCATTACTTGCACGAAAATTCCTTTCTCTTTCAAAAGACTTCAAATGCTACTTAAAACAAACTTTTCAAAGGAGATGTTTTTGTATTTTTCCTATTTAACAAAACATATAAAACTATTCTAACAAAAGCAATTTCAAAATTTATAAAAATCTATGAAAAACTCACTCAAAAGCAAATCAAAAGGAAATTTACCTAAAAGCAAATCTAAAGAGGCAAAAACCTACTAAGATGATTCCAGGTTGTTTTACTTGGCAACAATCAAACCAAGGACCAGTTCACGCAGAATCATAAACCAGTCAAAAACAAAAATCAAACTCTTTTGTTCTTTTCTTAAGAATGAAATTCACAACTTCAATCAACAAGCTTCTTCGAAATTTCGCAAAGAGACAACACAAAGGTAGGTTTCTCACACAGGTAGACTTTGTGACAGGTCCGACTCCTAAGAAGACTGATAAAACCAGAGAGATCCAAGGTTTCACAACTTCTAAAGTCAAAGTCACTACAGGACCAATGCAAAAGTCAAACCCTAGGGCTAGAACTTCTATGAATTTCACTAAAACTCTTGACGCTAACGAAAAAAGTTCAAGTGAAGATCTCTGACAAATAGCCAGTGGATCTGGGCAGTAAAAACTAATTAAGGACAAAAACTAAGAGGAAAAAATGGAAAAAATGGAAATTTCTCAATTTTTGACAGGGTACGCAAGCAGCCTGTTTGCACAGGTGCGTGCACGCTATGTGTACAAAGCTGCAGTGCGTACAGGTACACGCTGTGCTCAACTCAAAGGGTGCGTACTACTGAAAAATCAAGAAAAACTAAAATCTAACTTTAAGCTGGCCCACCCAAATACACAGTCAAACAACCAAAAACCAAAAAAGAAATGACTCTTTTCAGATCAAAGTGTCACACAAAGGAAAAATCATTCACATTAATGGAGTCCCCAGTGGAGTCACCAATTTGTCATGCGGAAAGAGTTAATCTTGCGGACAAAGCCAACCTCCCTAGAAGTCTAAGACTTTCTAGTGACAAACAAGACAATTAAGAGCAATCCTTCTCTAAACATGCATTTACCATACAAGAAATTAAGTGTTTAGATCCTACCTGTAGTCCAACACTGTTGTAGTAGTCTAGCCTCATCGATCTGGATGAGCTCCTCCTTCACTTCGAAACCTGCGTTCACTAACAATCAAACGATTAAATAACACTTGAATATCTCATAAAATAAAACATATTCAACATACAGACCAAGGAGTATATGAAACAACTCATTAATAACAAATTGTTGAGAAGAATGGACTTATTTGTATTAATAGGAAACAAAAGAAACCATTACAACCTGAGCCTTGGTGTTGCGCAAGTTCCTCCCAAGGTCCAGCAAGAGTTTTCCTTTACTTTGATAAGCTCACCCACTTCCAAATGAAACAAGAAAGGATGGAAATCTCTCCTCACAAGCTTCTACAAGGAAGTCCTGATTCCAGCAGCATCTACCCTTTGGAATGTTCAGCTTTCAACCTCCCCTCCTCTGGCCCAATGCCTGTATTTATAATGCTCTA
>APFE030181638.1:11651-21893 GCA_000404065.3 Pinus taeda
TGTAAGTGTTGGAGCAAAAGGTGAAATATTTTGTTTTTTGCTAAAGTCTTCCTAAAGCTACTTTATGACCGAATTATTAGGGTTCTGGTAGGGTTACCGAAATTTTGGGTTGGACACCTGTTCAGTTCACAAAGCATCCAGATCATAAGGAATATGGTGTTATGCGTGGTTATTAAAGGTATTAAATAGTTTAAAGCATGTTTTTTTGGAAATGAAGACTGATGGAAGGCAGGGACCGTGAAAACAGGGCACACATCTTCACCAACTAATGAGTCATCTGCACAGCTAGTATCCAAAGCAGCTTGTTCAGTGAATGCCTCTCCAATATATCTCGGCCACTACAGAAAGGATACAGGTGCCAAAGCTCAAGAAAGGCATCATGCACACGAGGAGATAGAATTAGAGTTTCAATATGATTAGGACTCTATGTATTTACTGCACAATACCTGATGTATTTAATAAGTTTGTTTAAGAATAGATAGGGTTAGTTAATTCTAGGCCATCGAGATCCCCTCATGCTGGAGGAGGAGTCTCAAGTAGTTTGAGTTTTGTTTTCCTATATATAGGAGAAACTCTGATGTAAGTGGGGTTGGAGATTTATGATAAAAACAGAGTTTTCATGTTGGCTTATGTAAAAAGACTTGGACAGTAATAGAAGCAGTACTTTTTCTTCCCAAGATTCATCTAGTGTTTCAAATGCTCAGAGTATATGTGGTTTGGTCTTTATTCTTCTTGTTTTACAGTTCACTAAATATGCAATCACTCTGAATTCACCTAGTGCTCAGACTTCCTGTGTATGTTTTTTGAATTGAGGTTCTTTTTGAGAAATGTTCTGAGTGTTGAGACATTATATGCCTTGGCGTCCATGATTGAGTAGCTAATAATTTACTGCAGAAGTATATGACTCCATGAGCCCAATGGAAGAAGTCTAATTTTGTTGTTCCAACCAGCTTAAACTTCATCTACTGTTTAAAGAGTTAGCCATTTTTCTTGCCCTTAATTCATATCAAAAATCTGTGAGAAGCCCTCCTTCTCTGACTAAGGAGGCTAAACCTTAGTCTAAAGCATGGTTTGAAATAGTTTCATGAAATCTTGCTAGGTAGCGGCCCTTAGTACATGATTTTATGATAACAGTTCCATGACTTATCCTAGTTGCGCCATCATGTTTCCATGTCTCGAAATTATGCTAGGCCTTTGTGCTCATGGTTTTGTCAGCCTTGTCACATGGAAAAGTGGTGAGTTTAAAATGTATGGAACTAATGGCGGTTACGAAGTGTGTCCAATTGGTGGGGTATTTATGTTGTGGTAAGTTATGGAAATAACTCATAAGGGGTCATGGGTTCAAATCTCATGTTTTCCTAGCATCTCTATCAAATAAATAATTTTGTTATGAAATATACCACCCATCGATCCGCGGATTGCAAATTTAAATGGACGGCCACATTTGGTATTAAATATAACAATTTAATTAGCTACCAGCATTACCATTCATGAACTATATCCATCAGGTTTAATATGTATAACATATGGTTAGCAACTGATAAACGTGTCAACCACCCAGTGTAACATTTGACTGCAACCATTTGGAAATTAGTTGAATGTCAAAAACACAATTTATATAATTCTTCACAGTATTACATGTTAACCATTGGACATAAATAAACAGATTTTCGATCAACCATTGACTATTTTCATCAATTGTTTAGCCACTTGTCCAATACTTTTGGAACCCATCATTTAATAAATTATCATGGATTGTTCAATGGGTGTTGACTATTTTCCATTCAAAACATCGGACTGCTAGTTGGATTGGTTTGACTACTAAGCCATATCCATTATGGTTAATTTTAATAAAACCATCACCAATTTTAAACTTGTCGAATTGACAACTTGGTCGTTGATTTGTGGGTTGGTTGGGCCCAACTAGATGCTAACAAGGTGCCATGTTGTGCCATTTGATTGGCCCATGTGGCCCTCCGTTATTGGGCCACTTTCCCTACCACCAAATTTAGTAGGGAGCTACCAAATTTGATTGTGCTGATAACTTTAGTGGTGCTACTACTTTTATCTAGAGGTATCAATATTTTTTTTCGAAGTCTGCCAATTTGATTGGACTGCAAAAAATTTTAGAACTTTTAATTTAACTGACAATCTGCTAAACTTGTCCTTTGGCCAACTTTGACCATAAATTTTACTGAGCATAACTCCCACATAAGAACGTGAATTGAGGTGCCAAACGTGTTATTGGAATCCTGGTGACAAGCTCTTTGATTTGGTCTTGGTTTTGCTTCAATATAATCAATTTTATTTTTCAGCCTTTAGGGATCCACCTATATCAGTAGAGTAGGTAAATTTTGCATAGGTTAGGCTAGAGTGGGGTATGCTTGAGTAGGTTAAGGTAGACAAGGTTATGCTAGGCTACACTTGTGTAGTATATTCTAGAGTAGATGAGGCAAGGCAAGATAAGGCTAAACTTTTGAAGTAATATTGAAGGAGAAAGTGCTCTTGTTATCTTGAAGTAATAAAAATAGTAGATGACAACAATCCTTACTATAGAAAATACTATAGATTCACAAGCTAATGAAATTTGCTAAATCAGGAGTAAAGAATTTACTTCCACTCTTACAGTGGAAGCCACTAAACAATGACAAAACAATAATCAATTGAGGAAGAGAATCAAAGGCACATAACGCAAAATATATCTAAGGAAGGCCCCATCTCAAAACCCCACTATCTATTTTGTATTAATCCAGAAAATAAAGATGAAATGACAATGCTTGTTCTCTCTACAACAATCCCAACACTCAACAAATTCAATCTCCAAATCATAAGAAAGCGCAAGACCAAATATTAGCCTCTTGACAAGCTCTCCAAGTCTCTATTCCAATGTGTAATTCCTATGAAGGATAGCTTGTATTTGAAGGGAAATAAATCTTCTAAAAACTATGCAATCCATTAAGGATCAGTTCCTGATTACATGCACTTTTTGTGCAACTCAGAAAAATCTAAAACAAATAGTACAATGTCCCTGCACTCTAGTCTCAACTGGGTCTTTCTCATAATTGACATGCATGAGTTTCTAATGAGTAAATATTCATTTAACTAGAGAAGCACTAGTGAAGTTCATTAGTGACATCACTGACTGTTAACTCACTATTCGTTCTCTCAATTAGTTTCAGAACTAATTTAACTGAACTGGCTCATAGAACTGAGTCTTCTATTTTGCAACTCATAATTAACTCACACTAGACTCCTACAAAGTAGGGGGAACATATACATGACTTCCAAAACACTTCCAACTCAAATTTCCAAAGTTAATTAAGTTTAATAAACTTAATTTAACTATTTTAAGTTTCTATGAGAATAGAATTCGAATTTAATTCACAGTTTAATTCAAGGACAGATTAATCTGGAATTTCTTGTTGCCATTTCTCAACGCTCCCTCTCAACAAGAAATGGAATACAACTATCTCGATATTGTCTCCGTTGAAAATAGCAATAATAAATGCTAAAAATAGAAATGATAAAAATAAAATTGTTATAGATAGCATTGTTATTGATAGCATTTCAGGATATATTCCAATTTTAATTTGTCCTTGAATTAAAATTGAGAATTAAAATTCGAATTTAGTCTCACCAGCTTTTTAAAAATAATTAATTATTTCATCTTGAGTTAATTAGTTCGTGAAATTCAAACATGAAGTCTTTGTGAAGACATGCAATAGTTAGCCCTTTGATTGAGGAAGATATCCCTTAATCAAGGAGATAATGATGAGTTGTATTTGAGTTGTAATTAGTTAGCTCAGTTAACTGAGTTATGTCTAATCAAATTAGTTCCAAACAGTTTGAGGAACTAATTGTGAGTCAGTCAGTTAATGCATGCATGCATGAAACAATTGTTCTCCAGATAACCGAATATTCTCTCATAAATAACTCATGCAAGTCAGTTCAGACAAAGAGCCAGTTGAGATTAAAGGTAGGGACAATGTATTATCAGTTGCTAGAATATTCCCATGTGAATATCTCTTGCATGCAGAAGTAATTCATTATTGTGTAGTTACTACAGAGGTCAGAGCAGTTTGTGAGGTGAGGATCACACAAGTGGCAGCTGGAGGACTTAGGAGAAACTGTGCAAGGAAATAAGAAGCGTGGAGGACAGAGGAGAAGGCATATGTGTTGTCTATTCTGTCTATGAGCAGCAGTGACGGATTGTATTGAGAGCTAAAGCTTTGTGTAATCCTGAGATATTTCCACTTGTATGATAATACAGATAGCAGGGTTTTTAGTTGAGTCTTTCCCCAGAGTATTCTTTTGTGTTTCATGTGTGATTGAATCTTCTTCTCTGCTATATGTGTTCTAGTTTATCTTGCTCAAAATCGATTAAGCTTCCACAAGTTTGATAGTAGAAGTAGATTAAGTATTTTTCTTTAGTACATTGCATAGTCATTTTAATCTATTGTGAGAATTTCTACATGGAATCGGAGCAAAGGTGATCAAAGCAGAGAACAATATACAAAGAAGGGAGAAGTTCGAAGTTTGAAGTTCTTGATTGTAGGTACAAAATCATTTTCTTATCATATCTCAAAGTTCACCAATGGCATTCAATGGCTTGAGACTCAAGTATGCCCTGGATGACAGCTCGAATTACATATCATGGAAAGATCACATGGAAGCGATATTATAGGACAATGGTTTGAAGGACTTCATTGGTCAAGAAGTTCCTAAGATAGCAGCAACTAATGCCCAAGAATTGGCAGAATGGAAGAAATGTGTGGCGAGAATGAGGAGGATTCTTCTGGAGGGAGTTCGACACCATATTGTCTTTAGAATCCATGGGAAGGAGACTCCATTTTCAATGTGGAAGACATTGAAGGACCTATATCAGAACAGTAGCAACCAGAGGAAGCTGGCACTAAAGGACAAGCTTCGAAAAATTAAGTGTGAAAAGGGCGACACGATTTCTACATATCTGAATAAGATCACCACCTGTAGAGATGATCTTGGAAGTGTAGGAATGATGACAACCGATGATGATATGGTGAGTCTTTCTCTCCTTGGTCTTTTTAAGAGTTGGCGTAGCTTCCAGGACTCAGTGAATGGAAGAGAGAAACTGCCAGATTGGGAATGATTGTGGTCAGATATGATGTAGGAGGAGATCAAGAGAAGCACCAGAGATGGTTCTTCTTCTAAGCATGATGATGAACAAAATCTAGCCTTAGCAAGTAATGCGTGGAAAGGGAAAGGGAAGGCTTCCCTCCAAATCGAGTTCTTCCCATGGTGGGAAGAAGATTGACAAATCTAAAGTGAGATGCTTTAATTGTCATGAGGTGGGCCATTATGCAACTAATTGTACATTGAATAAATCCAAGAAGGGATCCTCGAAAGGATCAAATGGTGAGGCACTGGCCTCACAGTTCGAATCAGATTTTACCCTCATCACATGCACAGTTTCAACGATGGTGGGTTGTGTTTGGTACCTGGACGGTGGAGCCTCATTCAACATGACCGGTGATAAGAGTTTATTTAGTGTAGAAATTTTGAATAATTTAACACATATTCAACAGAGATTATCCTGATCATGTACTATTGCGGAAAACATACACAATACATAAGCTCCTCTACGTTGATCATCAATATAGCAGCATCAATAACAATAAAACATCAAGAGCATTCACACATTAACACAGTATGTATCCCGGGGAAAGCATCTCGCTAAAAACCCCAACTATCTGTATATTAATGATTGAGTCATGTAACATTACAAAGTACAATGCTTATCACAAGCAATCCAGTACCAGCTCCACCTGTTACACACAATACAGCTCAGATCTAAAACAATCACTGGCTCAAATCTCTTCCGCTGCTTGCCTGCCTCCGCTGCTCAATACCTGCACAAGAACCGGTGATAATACCAAGGCAGCCACGTATTTCCTTGGCTAAATCATGTGAGAACAAGCTACAATACGTGAAAACTAATTGGCATACTCAATCCCCTGACTTGTGCAAGATCTGGTGCACAACTATAGTCACAACTGATAGCAATCTGATTCTCTAACACCTGTCCCTGCTGACTGAACATGCACTGACATGCAACTAAGTTAACTGATGTATTCGTTAGTTGTATTATGAGTTAATAACTTGTGAATTAATTAATAACTAATTCACCCAACTCATCTCTAGTCTATTTGCCAGTTAGACTAAATACAACCAGTTTAACAAAGCTAAACTGAACACAACTCCATCAACTGCACCTCCAGTCCACTAAACTCAACTCACTTGAGTTCTAACTGAAGTCATGCATGCAAATATTCAACTAACCCATAAGGACCACGTATTTCCTTCATGCAATTGCATGGGCCACATCCGTAGCTGGAACTGAAGTGCTCCAAGAGAATAAGGTTAAGTTTATAGTCCAAATATTATTGTGAGATAATAATATTTGACTTTTCTATTTTTGACAGCCAGTCTAAAAATAGACTTGATCACTCACATTGTGATCACTCACACTTTCATCAAAAATAGAAGTCCATCTATTTTTCAACTTGATCAATCATCCATAAACAGCAACCTGCAATCCATAGACATGATCCATATGTCTAAAAATAGACATAGTCTAAAAATAGACTTGCGCTAAAAATAGCTTGCGGGCCCACTTAGTGAAGGCGACTCTTTTCACTAAGCTCCATCATCTTATTGCAATCTCAACACTCCCTCTCGAAAAGATATGGATTATCAGCAACCCCTATCCTGCCTCGGTGGTACTCGAATTTTCTCTTGGTGAGAGCCTTCGTCAGAATATCAGCATCTTGATCCTCCGTTGGAATGTACGAAAGTAACATGATCCTCCACTGCACACAATCTCTGATATGATGGTACCTGATGTCAATGCTGCCATATAATTGGCCTCTTGAGCTCCTTGCCCAATCTGCATCCATGAAGCCACATAACTTCATCTCATCTAATCCATATCCCGATGTGCCTCTCTTGAGCCTGCACACATGAGACTCCACCAACTGCTGGTAACCAGTGGCATCCACTACCTCCGCTGAAGTAGCATCCTCCTTCCTCCAACCTCTAGGAAGGAATGCAGTCTTCACATCCAACTGATGAATGTGCCATCCCATCGACACCTCTTTGTAGATCCGTCTCGAACCTACCACTGATTTCCCCTCTGGTCTTGGAACAATCTCCCATGCACTATTTCTGACAATAGAGTCATACTCTTCCACCATGGCGTCTACCCATGCGGGATCCTCCACAGCTTCCTCGAAAGAGGATGGCTCAGTCACAACACACTTGCTCATAAGAGCCATGTATCTAGTGTACCAATCAGGTGACTGTCTCTATCTATGTTGGGTTGTAGGTGGTCCTACAACTTTCTCTGTATCTTGAGCCAGTCGTTCAGCTTCTGTCAAGCGCTTTTGCCCTCTGATGGTTGTGCTGCTTGAGTGGTCTCTTCCACTCCATGAACCTCATATTATTGTTGATCCACGTCCTGAAGCTCATCCTTAGGAACCAATAGCTCCTCATCTGCATGCAAGTGTAGCTCCCTCTCAAGCGAACACTTCATGGCTTTCTCCTCCTGAAATTTTATATCCCGTCGCACAACAGTTTTACCACTATCTGGCAAATACACACGATAGTTGTTGGGCGTATCAGTGTACCCCACAAATATCCCAACCTCTGCGGTCGGCTCCAACTTCTTTCTGGCATCCTTCTTCACATGCATGTAAATGTTAGCACCAAAAATCCTCAAATGAGAAAGATCAGGCTTCTTACCAGAATAAGCCTCCTCGGGTGTACTCATGCCAAGTATCTTATGAGGACAACGGTTTTGCACATAAACTATTGTATTGCATGCTTCCACCCACAAGTCAAGGGGTAGACCCTGATCATGAAACATCACCCATGCAGCACCCACGATCGTTTTGTTCTTCCGCTCAGCTACCCCATTCTGCTGTGGGTTATGAGGAGCTATGAGCTCTCTTCGAATCCGTTCTGCCTTGCAGAAATCCTTGAACTCGTCTGAGATGTATTCACCACCATTATCGCTCCTAAGAGCCTTCACCTTCTTCCTCAACTCCTTCTCGACCAGTGCTTTGAATTCGCAGAACTTTGAATATGTCTCGCTCTTCTTCTGCATGAAGAAGATCCAACACTTACGAGAGAAATCATCAGCAAAAATCACATAATACCTGTGCTTTGCTGTCGAAGCAACTAAGAAAGGTCCACACACATCTGCGTGAATTCTCTCAAGGATCATCGTGGCGTGACTATCCTTCTCGTGAAAGGTGGCTTTCACAAAGTTCCCCAAAGTACACCCCTTTCACTGATCTGACTGCATAAGTGTGCCTTTAGGAAGCCTTGTAGTGATCTGCTGTAGTGTCTTCAAGGCTCCATGGTGAAGGTGACCTAATCTCCTGTGCCACAACTCGCCATCATCCCGGCTCACCAATCCTTCTGCCTTGCCTGCCATTGTTGCGCATACATCTACATGCAACTGATAAAGGCTCCTTACTTGAACCCCTATCTTCCGGGTCTCACCAGTTGTCTTGTTGCGCGGGAAAGCTTTTCCCTTGCTGAAAACAACATCATACCCCTTGTCTTCTAACATCGCCACAGAGATAAGATTCTTCTTCAATCCTGGAACATGCATGACTTCCTTCAATACGAAGGGTTTACCAGACTTCCTCTCAAAGGAAATGGTACCAATACCGGTCACACTGTATCTACCATCATCGCCCATCTCGATGTGCACTCCAAGATCTTTGTCCTCCATATCAAAAACAAATCTCTATCTCCCGTCATGTGAAAAGATGCACCACTGTCCAAGAACCACACCGATCCCATCGCACTTGAAACCAAGCATGCGATCAATGAAAAATCAAGCTCAAACTGTGAGGCTAGAGCCTCTCCTACTGCAGATCCCGCAGCTTGCTTGTTCTTCTTCTTCTGCGAACAATTAGTGGCATAGTGTCCGCCCTAGTGACAGTGAAAACACTTTACCTTGGACATGTCCTGCTTCTTGCCTTTCGCACCAGAATCAGAAGCTTTCTTGCTCTTCCCTTTCTTTGCTTTGGCAACCAAAGCGCAATTTTCTTCATCAGCTCCCTTTGATGAAGATCTGTCCCTGGTACTCCGCCTGATCTCCTCTTGCACAAGATCTGACCACATTCTTTCCATCCTGGCAATTTCTCCCGACCATTGACAAAGTCCTGATAGGAATGCCAACTCTTCGGAAGACCAAGGAGAGCCAAGATCACCAAGTCCTCATCATCGACAGTAACTCCCACACTTCCCAGCTCATCTCGACACTGAGTGAACTTCGTGAGATACTTGGGCATACTATCACCCTTCTCGCATTTGATGTTTCTGAGTTTATCTTTGAGTGCCAACTTCCTCTAATCGCTCTTGCTTTGGAATAATTCTGTTAATGATTTCCACATCCAATATGGAGTAGCCTTTCCATGGAGGCTAGACACAATGTGATCCTTCACGCCCTCCAACAGAATCCTTCGACATTTTGCTATCTTCTTTTGCCAAGCCTCAGCTTCAGCAGCATCAGTAGGTTTTGGGAAATCTGCATCCATGAACTCCTTCAGCCCATTATCATCTAACACTGCCTCCATCCTATCCTTCCATGCAATATAATTCATACTGCCCTCAAGGGCATACTCCAACCGCAATCCTGTGAAAGACATCTTAGTTTTGACACCAAGAAAACACTGCTGCAAATTCGAATTCCACCAGCAACCAACTCAACCGCTTCCGATATAGAATTCGTGAGAACAAGGTATTTCTTGTACAGAGATCGACTGTATGGGCATTCATCGGATATCTCACCTTCCAAAGGAAGGATGAATCCAGAGGCTACCTGGCCCGATTACAGACTCTGCCTGAAGAAATAGAATGTAAACACTTCCTGAATAGTAGATATGATGATCAACAGCTCTGATACCATGTAGAAATTTTAAATAATTTAACACATATTCAATGGAGATTATCCTGATCATGTACTATTGCGGAATACATACATAATACATAATCTCCTCTACGTTGATCATCAATATAGCAGCATCAATAACAATAAAACATCAAGAGCATACACACATTAACGCAATATGTAACCCGGGGAAAGCTTACAGTTGAAAACACCACACTATCTGTATATTAATGATTGAGAACATGTAACATTACAATAGTCAATACTTCTCACAAGTATCTAGCACTATCTCCACCTGT
>APFE030181638.1:25236-74356 GCA_000404065.3 Pinus taeda
AATCCATAGACATGATCCATATGTCTAAAAATAGACTTGCACCAAAAATAGCCTGCGGGCCCACTTAGTGAAGGTGACTCTTTTCACTAAGCTCCATCATCTTGTTGCAATCTCAACATTTAGTACCTTGGAGGAGAAATACCTTCAGATGCACATCGATATGGGCGATGATGGAAAGTACTGTATTTCAGGTGAAGGTACAATTGTGTTTCAGAAGGAGCATGGATCTACTCTCACCCTGAATGATGTAAAGTATGTGCCTAGACTGAAGAAATACTTGGTATCGGACACAGTGTTGGAAGACAAAGGCTATGATGTAGTATTCAGTAAAGGAAAGGCATTCCTAAGACACATAGCCATGGGTCAGACCAAGAGGATTGGGATTTGAGTGAAGAATCTCTACAATCTGGAGGTAGATGACTATGCTGCATTGAGTTCCAAAGTAGAATTGGTGCAAAGCCAAGATATTGGCAAGTTATGGCATAGATGGTTGAGCCACTTACATCATGAGGCCTTGAAGATAATGCAATAGATTTCTACCGGACTGCCCAAAGGTAAACATGAGAAAGTGGACACATGCAAAGGTTGTACCTTGGGTAACTATGCAAAATCTTCCTTTCATGATCGAGACAGTCGAGCTAAAGCAATATTGGAGCAAGTTCATACAAATGTGTGTGGACCATTCTCGACAGCCTCCACTGCTAAAAAAAGGTATGATGTGATTTTCATTGATGATTTTTCTTGTAAATGCTGGATCTATTTCATGCAGAAGAAGGATCAAACCTTCTCAAGGTTTTGTGAGTTCAAAGCCTTGGTTAAGAAAGTATCAGGAAAGAAGATCAGGGCCTTGTGGGATGACAATGGTGGAGAGTATGTCTCTTAAGAGTTTAAGGAATTTTGTGTTGCAGAAGGAATTGAACGAGAGTTGACACCTCATAACCAACAGAAGAATGGGGTGGCCGAGAGGAAGAACAAAACGATTGTGGGAGCAGCTTGGGTGATGTTGCATGACCAAGGCCTACCACTTCATTTGTGGGCTGAGGCATGCAACACAATAGTTTATTTACAGAATAGAAGCCCGCATCACATACTTGGGATGAAGACACTAGAGGAAGCTTTCTCCAAGAAGAGACTAGATGTGGGTCACTTCAGGATATTTGCTTCATCAGTTTATTGCCCTGTGACCAAGGATGCCCGAAAGAGGCTAGAGCCAACAATAGAGATGGGGATACTTGTGGGGTATACTGATACTCCCCACAACTATCGGGTGTATTTTCCTACCAGTTAGAGGACAGTGGTTCGCAGAGATCTTAAGTTCGATGAGCTGAAGGCCATGCGAGTTTCCCCTGAGAGGGAGCTCAAGTTGGAGGCAAAGGAGGACCTTTTGGTTCCTAAGGAGGAGGAGCCTCATACTAATGTAAGGCAACCGCATGCAGAGGTTCCAGGAGTGGAGACATCCATTCATGTAGAGTCTTCCAGAGAGGGGCGGAAATGCATAAGGGACGCTGAAAAATTGTTGATGGATGTGAGAGAGAATGTGGGAGATCCATCTTATCAACATAGACAGAGGAGGTCACCTAAGCGGTACACTGGTTACATGGACCTTGTTGGGGAATGTGTAGAGACCAAACCATCTTCCTTTGAGGAAGTAGTGCAATAGCTATTTTGGGTTGATGCTATGGTGGAGGAGTATGACTCCATAGTTCGGTACAGTGTTTGGGATGTTGTTCCAAGACCAGAGAACAAGTCAGTTGTGAGTTCCTGATGGCTTTACAAAGTAAAGCATGCTGCTGATGGTAGTGTGGAGAAACACAAGGCAAGGTTTGTTGCTCGTGGTTTCTCACAGGTCGAGGGGATTGACTATCATGAAACTTTTGCTCCTGTAGCAAGGTACTCATCTATCAGATCGATGTTAGCACTATCAGCACAGATGGGTTGGAAGATCCATCAAATGGATGTGAAGACTACATTCCTCAATGGCAAGATTGAGGAAGAGGTGTACATAGAGCATCTGGAAGGATTTGAGACCTTCAATCGTGAGTCGCATGTTTTCTGACTCAACAGAGCTTTGTATGGGCTGAAGCAAGCACATCGTGCTTGGTACACCAAGATTGACAACTACTTCACCAGGTTAGGATTGAAAAATAGTGAAGCGGATGTGAACTTGTACCACATCAAGGTGGAAAGTAAGTAGTTGATCATTGTTCTTTATGTTGATGATTTGATATTGACATGTGATGATTAGTTGATCATGTCTTGCAAGGAGGACCTTGCAAGAGAGTTCGAGATGAAAGACATGGGTCTCATGCACTACTTTCTAGGCATGGAAGTGTGGCAGAAGGATTGGGAAGTGTTTGTGTCTCAAGGCAAGTATGCCAATGAGATACTTAGGAGATTCCACATGGAGAAGTGAAAGCCCATGCAAACTCCTCTAGCGGGTAACTAGAGGAAGGAGGATGCTACTTTAGGAGAAGTAGTAGAAGCTACTGTGTAAAGGCAGCTTGTGGGTTCACTAATGTACTTAGTGAACACACGACCAGATTTTTGCTATGTAGTGAACCAGCTAAGTCAAGCTATGTCTCAGCCTACCAAGTTTTTTTGGAAGGAATCGAACCATATTTTGAGATACCTCATAGGCACATCTCAATATGGATTATGGTACAGACAGTCAGAGGGAGTGAAGCTACAGGGCTTCATAGATACAGATTGGGCAGGGAGTCCATTAGATCAGAAGAACACATCAGGAGGAATTTTCAACCTTGGTTCAACTATAGTTTCTTTGTACATCAGGAAACAAAGGTTAGTTGCACTCAGCTCAGTAGAGACTGAATACATGGCTGCAAGTCTAGCAGTATGTGAGGCCATTTGGATGTGGAAAATTATAGTTGGTTTGTTTGATCAGAGGATGGATCCAACTATGATCTATTGTGATAATCATATTTGTATCAAACTCTCTGAGAATCCAGTATTTCATGACAGGTCCAAGCATATCGACATTTGGTTTCATCATCTCAGATATTGTGTGGCGAGGAGGATCATGTTGCTGCAATATATTTCAACCAACAAACAAGATGCTGACATTTTGACTAAGCCATTTTCAAAGTGTAAATTGAAGTTCCACAGAGATAGGATCAGGGTGGCAGATAATCCCATTCTTGTTGAAAGGAAGTGTTCAAAATAGCAACAAGAAATGCTACAAATAGAAATGCTAAAAATAACATTGCTATAGATAGCATTTCAGGATATATTCCAATTTTAATTTGTCCTTGAATTAAAATTGAGAATTAAAATTCGAATTTAGTCTCACCAGTTGTTTGAAAAATAATTAATTAATTCATCTTGAGTTAATTAGTTGGTGAAATTCAAACATGAAGTCTTTGTGAAGACATGCAACAATTATCCCTTTAATTGAGGAAGTTATCCCTTAATTAAGGAGATAAGGATGAGTTGTATTTGAGTTGTAATTAGTTAGCTCAGTTAATTGAGTTATGTCCAGTTAAATTAGTTCCAAACAGTTTGAGGAACTAATTGTGAGTCCAGTCAGTTAATGCATGCATGCATGCAACTAGTGTTCTCCATATAACTGAATATTCTCTCATTATTAACTCATGCATGTCAGTTCAGAAAAAGACCCAGCTGAGATTAAAGGCAGGGATAGTGTACTATCAGTTGCTAGAATATTCCCATGTGAATATCTCTTGCATGCAGAAGGAATTCATTCCTTTAGGATTATGCAATTACTACAGAGGTCAGAGCAGTGTGTGAGGTGAGGATCACAAAGGTGGCAGCTGGAGGACCCAGGAGAAACTGTGCAAGGAAATAGGAGGCTTGGAGGACAAAGGAGAAGGCATATGTGTTGTCTTTTCTATCTATGAGCAGTAGTGAGGGATTATATTGAGAGCTGGATAGATTGAGAGCTAAAGCTTGTGTAATTCTGAGATATTTCCACTTGTATGATAATATAGATAGTGGGGTTTTTAGCTGAGTCTTTCCCCAAAGTATTCTTTTGTGTTTCATGTGTGATTGAATCTTCTTCTCTATTATATGTGTTCTAGTTGATCTTGCTCAAAATCGATTAAGCTTCCACAAGTTTGATAGTAGAAGTAGATAAGTATTTTGGTTTAGTACATTGCAGAATCAGTTTAATCTACAGTGAGAATTTATACAGTTTCTTTGAAACTCAAATTTACATCTTGACAATGCCTTTGTCAAGATGTCAACATCTTGCTCCTCTGTGGAAATGTATTCTAACAACATGATCCACCTCAATACACAATATTTGAGATGATGATACTGGATATCAATATGCTTAGACCGATCATGAAACACTGGATTTTCAGAGAGTTTGATACCACTCTTATTATCACAATAAACCATTTTCGGATCCATCTGCTGACCAAACAAACCAACCATGATCTTCCTCATCTAGATAGCCTCGCATGTTTCCTGACTTGCAGCCATGTACTCTTCCTCTTCTGAATTGAGTGTAATCGATCTATGTTTCCTGGTGTACCAAGAAACTATTGTTAACCCAATACTAAATATCCCTCTTGAGCTTCTCTTCGTGTCGAATCGACTCCCTGCCCAATCTGCATCGGTGAAGCCTTGAAGCTTCACTCCCTCTATCTAGTTGTACCATAACCCAAACTGAGTAGTGCCTCTAAGGTATCTCAATACATGCTTTGTTGCCTTCCAATACAACTTGGTAGGCCTAACCATCACTTGAATAAGTTGGTTAACTACATAGCACATATCAGGTCATTTTTTCACCAAGTAGATAAGTTAACCCACAAGCTTCTTGTAAATAGTAGCTTCCACTAATTCCCCTGAAGTAGCATCCTCCTTCCTCCAGTTACTAGCTAGAGGAGTCTCCATGGGTTTACTTCTCTCCATGCAGAATCTCTTGAGTATCTTATTGGCATACTTTCCCTGAGATACAAACAACTCCCCATCTCCCTGCCATAACTCCATGCCAAGAAAGTAATGCATTAGCCCCATGTCCTTCATCTAAAATTCTCTTGCAAGGTCCTCCTTGCAAGATTTGATAAGCTTCTCATCACCAGTCAGTATAGCATCATTTACATAAAGTACAATGATCAACAAATTACCTTCCACCATTATGTGATATAGGTTCGCATCCGCTTCACTCTTCATGAAGCCCAACGTAGTGATGTAGCTATCTATCATGCTATACAAAGAATGGGGTGCTTTCTTCAGCCCATACAATGCTCTCTTGAGACGGCACACATGGGACTCATGGTCCAAGGTTTGAAAACCTTCGAGATGCTCTATGTACACCTCTTCCCCAATCATGCCATTGAGGAAGGAAGTCTTCACATCCATCTAATGGATCTTCCAACCCATCTATGCTGATAGTGCCAAAATAGATCTGATTGATGAGTACCTTGCAACAGGAGGAAAGGTCTCATCATAGTCAATCCACTCTACCTTTGAAAAGCCATGGACCACAAATTTGGCCTTATGCTTCTCGACACTACCATCTGTAGCTTTCTTTACCTTGTAAATCCAACGAGAGCTCACAACTAACTTGTCCTTCAGTCTTAGGACTACATCCCAAACACTATCTCGAATTATGGAGTCATACTCCTCCACCATCGCATCAACCCAAACCAGTTGTTGTATTACTTCTTGAAAGGAAGATGGCTCGTTAACAACACATGCACCCATAAGTGCCATGTAACCAGTGTACCTCTCTGGTGACCTCCTCTATCTGCACTGAGAAGAGGGTGCTCCCACATTCTCCCATGCATCATCCAACAATCTATCAGCCTCTCTAGTTGTTTTATTCCCTCTCTGGATGACTCAGCCTGGGTGGATGTCTTCACTCTTTGAACCTTTGCATGTGGCTTCTTCACATCAATCTAAGGCCCCCCAACCTCAGCAGCTAAAATCTCCTCATTTGTATGTAGCTCAAGTTCCCTCTCAAGGGATACTCGCATGGCCTTCACCTCATCGAACCTAATATCTCTATGAACCACTGTCATCCGACTGGTCATTATGTACACCTGATAGTTGTGGGGTGTATTAGCGTACCCACAAATATCCCCAACTCTATGGTTGGCTCAAGCTTCTTCTATGCATCTTTGGTCACATGGCAATAAACTGATGACCCAAAAAATTTGAAGTGAACAACATCTAGCCTCTTACTGGAATAAGCCTAATCTAGTGTCTTCATCTCAAGTATCCAATGTGGGCTACTATTTTGAACATAAACTATTGTGTTGCATTCCTCAACCCACAAGTGTAGTGGTAGGCCCTCATCATTCAAAATTGCCCTTGTTTCTCCTACTATGCTCCTATTATTCTTCTCGGCAACCACATTCTATTGAGGGTTATGGGGTGTTGTCAACTCTTGTTTAATCCCTTCCGTTGCACAGAATTTATTAAAATTGTTGGAGACATACTCACCACCATTATCACTCCATAGATATTTAACCTTCTTTTCAGACTCTTTCTCTACCAATGCTTTGAACTCACAAAAGTTTGTGAAAGTTTGATCCTTTTTCTACATAATAAATACCCAACATTTACAACAATAGTCATAAAAAAATATAACATAATACCTTTGTTTGGTTGTGGATGTTGTCGAGAATGGTCCACACACATCTGAATGACTCTCTCTAGAATAGACTATGCTCAATTGTCTTTGTCCCCAAAGGAAGACTTTGTGTATTTTCCAAAAGTACAACCCTTGCATGTATCAACTTGCCAAGCATACCTTTGGGAAGATCGGTAGATATTTACTGCAATATCTTCAAAGCCCCATGATTCAAGTGGCCCAATCGCCTGTGCCACAACTCGCCAACGTCTCGTCTCAACATATTTTCCACTTTTGAACTCAAAGAAACATAATTCTCTACCTCTATCTTATAGAGATTTTGAACTCGAATCCCTATCTTCTTTACCTGACCCATGGCTATGTGTCAAAGGAATGCCTTTACTTTCAAAAAGATCACATAATAGCCTCTATCCTCAAGCATGGAAATGAATACCAAGTTCTTCGTCAGTTTGGGTATATGCATAATATTCTTTAAGGTGAGTGGATTCGCAAGCTCCCTCTGAAAGGTAATAGTGTTTGCACCAGTAACACTATACTTATTGTCATCATCCATCTCGATATGTATCTTGAGATCCTTCTCATCCATTTCACTAAATAGCTCTTTGTCATTAGTCATGTGGAAAGGCGCTCCACTATCTAAGTACCAAACACTTCCCATCATTGAATACACCACGCATGCAATGAGGTAAAAGTCCAATTCAAATTGGGAGGCCAAAGCCTCACCCACTCCTCCTCCTGAGGACTTCTCCTTGGACTCCTTCAATGGAAAATTTGTAGCAAAGTTTCCCATCTTGTGACAATGAAAGCGTTTAACTTTCGTCATGTCCTTCTTCTTACCTCCATGATAAGAATCTAATTTGGAATGGGAAACTTTACCTTTCCCCTTCCTCGCCTTAATCGCTAAGGCACATTTCTCTTCATCACCTGTCTTTGATGAAGAACCAACCCTAGTGTTCCTCCTAATCTCATCCTTCATCAAATTCTACCATAGTTGTTCGCAATCTGGCAGCTTCTCCCGACCATTGACATAGTCATGATAACTATGCCAACTCTTTGGGAGTCTAAGAAGAGAAAGCATCACCATATCCTCCTCGACAACTGTGATTCATACACTTCCAAGTTCTTCCTAAATTGAGTGAACTTGTTCAAGTACTTTGGAATCGTCTCACATTTCTACATATTGATTTTGCGAAGTTTATCCTTTAGTGCCAACTTTCTTTGATCACTATTATTCTGATACAAGTCCTTCAATGTTTTCCACATAGCATGCGGGGTTTCCTTTCCATGGAGACTAAAGACAATATTATCTCAAACTCCCTCAAGGATTATCCACCTTGCCTTCACCACACACTTCTTCCACCCGGCCAAGTTTTGGGCATCAGTAACTACTTTCTTACGAATTGCTTATTCAACAAATCCCTTCAAGCCATTGTCCTCTAGCACAACATCCATATTGTCCCTCCAGGCTACAAAATTTGAGTTGTCTTTCAAGGAATACTCTAGCCTCAACCCATGGAATTCCATTTGGTGTTCCGGAAGTATGTATTGCAAATTTGGCTTTCACCTATAACCCAGAAACTCAAAACTTCGAAATCTCCTCTAAAGAGCTCATTTTAATTTGGGTATATTTTCCCAAGGAATCGAGATCCACAATTTGTTTCTAAAAATTTTGCAAAGAAATTCTCAGATCTGCTCTGCAAACTCTTGGTCCAAAAAACAATCTTGCTCTGATACCATGTAGAAAATCTTGTAGATTCAAAAGCTAATGCAATTTGCTAAAGGAAGAGACAAGAATCTACTTCTACTCTTTATAGTGGAATCCCATATACATCGAGCAAACAATAATCAATAGAGGAATATAATCAAAGGCACATAACACAATAAATATCTTGGGAAATTCAAAACTCAAAATGCTAACATCTGTTTTGTATTAATCTGGAAAATCAAGATGAAATTACAATGTGTGTGCTCTCTAGAACAATCCCATCATTTAGAAAATTCAATCTCCAACTCATAAGCAAGCTCAAGGAAAAATCTTAGCCTCTTCACAAGATCTCCAAGTGTCTATTCCAATGTGTAATTCCTATGAAGGATAGATTGTATTTAAAGGGAAATAAAGCCTCTAAAAATTGCACAATCCCTTAAGGATCAGTTCCTAATTGCATGCACTATCAGTGCAACTAAAAAAAATCTAAAACAAATAGTACGTTGTCCCTAAACTCTAATCTCAACTGGGTGTTTCGTAAAATTGACATGCATGATTTTCTGATGAGTAAGTATTCAATTAACTAGAGTAGCACTGGTGGAGTTCATTCATGACACCACTGACTGTTAACTCACTATTAGTTCTCTCAATCAGTTTGAGAACGAATTTAACTGAATTGACTCATGAAACTGAGTTTTCTTTTTTACAACTCACCATTAACTCACAATGGACTCCTACAAAGCAGGGAGAACATATACATCGCTTCTAAAATAATTCCAACTCGAATTTCCTAAGTTAAGTAAGTTTAATAAACTTAATTTAACTATTTTAAGTTTCTATGAGAATAGAATTCAAATTTAATTCACAGTTTAATTCAAGGACAAATTAAACTGGACTTTCTTGTTTCCATTTCTCAACACTTACCTTGCGCTACTAGGAATTGGTTGGGCCTTCGATGTGCATGCAATAATTAACCTGAATAAGTGAAGGATGAAATTTGAAAAGAAGGTGCTTAGGGTTATTGTGCCACTCGATCCTGAAGAATGATTGCAGTATATTGAACGGGTCCATGACTATGAGGAGGATGATGATTTGGATCAAATCTACAAGATTATTGCATGCGATGAAGATTGGATCAATCCCACTGCAGATGGGCGGATCATGTGGGATAGAGAAAACTCTTGTAACTCAGACTTAGATGAAGATCTCGAACACTAGAAGAATAGATTGCATGAGGTCTCTACATTATGTTGCAATATGATGACACAATCGATGTGGTGCATATCTATGGAGGTAAGAAAACTTCCGCATTATGATGGCTTAAATGATATTAATTTATTTTTGGATGAATTTGAAAGAGAGGTTCCTCAAGAGAATCATTTACATGCACTTGAATTCGCACTGTGCACTATGCCTACCCATTGGTGGGGTATGCATAAGGAAAGTTTTGCTAACTGGAGGGAATACAAGCAGATGATGAAGTTGAGGTTTGGATACGCTATACCCAGTTGACTGGAAAATATAGTGGAAAGGATGATCCACACAGAGACTTGGCGCGATGGACTAAAGCATGGAGTGAAGAGCCACAATAGGAATGGGTGCACATATTCTGCCACACCTTGGATACTATTCCCATGAGTCGGTACTTTGAAACAGAGCTACATCATGGGACAACTGAATGAGATATCTTCAGGGAAAGTTTCTTGTTAACTTTCACCTTTGAGAATGGCTTTCAGTGCATTGATGAATTGCTCCAAAAAATTAAGGCCGCTATCTTTAGAACGCCTAAAGAGATGGTAGAATGGGTTCAACCAGACTAGAGTACACAGCTGCACCATGCACTAGAATGCTACTATGTGACCGTAGAAGAAGAAGAAGAAGAAGATCCACAAAAAATAAATATTCCAGAGATTGAAGGACAACGCGAGGTTGAAGGACCTAAAGTTGAGAACCCTCATATATATGAACCTTTGAAGACCAAGAAATCAAACATTGGATCTGATGTGCAGCCTAAGTTTGCAAAGATAGGAGATTATTGGGATGAAGATACAATTGATAAAGTTGTAGAGTTGTTGCACGAATACCAAGACTTCTTTCCTACCAAGTTCTCGAACCTGAAGGGAATAGTAGGGGATATGGGAGAGATGAAGACCACTTTAAAGCTCGATGCGAAGCCCATGAAATAGAGACCTTACTCGTTGAAGCCCATGTATAAGGAAAAGGTGCGAAAACAACTAGACAAAATGATACAAGCAAGAACTATTGAGCTAGTAGAAGAATCTGATTAGGTGAGCCTTATGGTAGTTCAAGAGAAGAAGCAGCAGGGTCAAATCAGAATATGCTTAGACATGAGGAAGCTCATTGATTCATGTGTTCATGACCCATTTCCAACACCATTTACGGATGAAGTTTTGGAGAATGTTGGAGGGTAGGAAGCTTATTTATTCATTGATGGGTTCTCATGGTACCATCAAATTAATATCACGCTAGAGAATCTTAGAAAGACAACCTTCGTGACAGAGTGGGGATGCTTCCAGCACATAGTGATGCCATGTGGGCTGAAGAATGTACCCGCGATATTTTCAAGGGTTGTAATTGCAGTGTTTAAAGAATTGATGACAGGACTGTGTTTGGATTAGTCAAGTGCCACATTTCAAGTGTGTGCCTTATGTTGGATACATGTCGTAGATACTAGATTTCTCTAAATTTGAGGAAGTTTATTTTCTGTGTGCCTTATGGGATATTGCTAGGTCATGTGGTCTGCAAGCAAGGATTAATGGTAGACATTGTGAAGATAACAATGATTTTCAATTTAGAAGCTCTGAATAATGTAAATTAGTTGTGCGCAATGTTGGGGCACACTAGTTACTATAGAAATTTTATCAAATCTTATGCACAGATCATCGTGCTCATGGAGAAATTACTGAAGAAGGACATGACCTTCTGCTAGGATGAAGAGTGTCGACACAGTCTAGACGTGTTAAAGGAAAAGATGGTGATTTCACCTATTTTGGTGTTTCCCAAATGGAAGAAAGAATTCCATCTGCATGTGGATGCCTCTTGTATTTCACTGGGTGCGATATTGACCCAGCCGGGCGAAGGTGAGATAGATCACCCTATAGACTTCATGAGTTGGAAACTGTCAAAATATGAGAAGAATTATTTAACTATAGAGTGCTAAGGATTGGTGATGGTCTACGTGATGCAGAAATTTTGACATTACCTATTAGGTGCGCATTTCAAAATGTATACAGATCACTCCACTCTCAAGTACCTGGTCAATAAGCCTGTGTTGGGGGGGAACATCTCTAGATGGTTATTATTGTTTCAAGAATATGATTTTGAAGTGATTGTAAAGCTTGGATGGTTGAATGTGGGACTAGATCATTTATCCCAGATTGAGATAAGCGAAGAACCGACTATTTTGGAAGAAGGATTGATGGATGTGTAGCTCTTTGTTGTACGAGTCATAGATGATCACTTTGATGATATAATTCAATTTCTAACTATTGGAAAAACCTCGGAGGGATATTCTATTCAACAAAAGAATGAATTGGTGGTCCCCGCTGCTAACTTTTCTGTGATTGCGGGACACTTGTATAACATGGTGCTGATGAAATACTGCACCGACACGTTCCATATTTCAAACGATCTAGTATCCTCGCCGAAGCATATGAAGGAATGGAAAGTGGACACTATGTAGGTATAGAAACCACATAGAATATTTTGTCCGTAGGATTATGGTGGCCAACACTACATAAGGATTCTAAGGCATGTTGCAAGGCATGTGATGCATGTCAGAGGATGGGAAAGCCATCGGGAAGGGATGAATTTCCCTTGAATCCTAATATTTCATTACAGGTGTTTAACAAATGAGATATTGACTTTATGGGTCCGAAATAGCCCTTAGGGACAAAAATGGTGTCCGATATTTAATTACTATGACTGAATACTTGATGAGGTGGGCAGAAGCACAATCGTGAAGGACTATAGCACTGCTACAGCCGCAAAGTTCCTATTTGAGTATGTATTGACAAGGTTTGTGTGCCCTATACCACTACAACCGCAAAGTTCCTATTTGAGTATGTATTGACAAGGTTTGTGTGCCCTAAGATATTAATGATTGATAGGGGTAAACACTTTCTGAATGAAGCTATTCTCATGATGCTCGAAGAATTTTAGGTTTATCATCAAAAGAGTAAGCCCTATCATCCTCAGGAAAATGGTACGGTTGAAGAATTCAATAAAGCCTTGGAAAATGCATTGACAAAGGTCTACAATGTGCAGAAAAATGATTGGGATGTGCACATACTAGCAGTCCTATCGGCATATTGAACGACATGTAAGAAATTAAAAATGCAAACCTCGTTCAAGGTGGTCTACGGGATAGAGGTTGTGATGCCCATGGAGTATATTGTGCTTAGTTTGTGAATTGTAGCATTGACTGATATGGTGACCACGAGACTATGGAGGAGCACCTCGTTCAGTCGTTGGAGTTAGAAGAAGATAGGCTGTTAGCAGGATTTCACTAATAGGTGCAAAAGGAGAGTGAAAAGGCATGGCACGATTGACATATTAAGTTGTGCACTTTCAAGGTGAATGATTTGGTCTTACTTTATGATTGGAAGTTCACAAAGTTCACTGGGAAGTTTCAAATGCACTGGTTGGGACCCTATGTAGTCAAAGAAATACAAATGGTGGTGCAGTTAAGCTCGCGAAGATGAATGGGAAATTCTTTTTGGGAAAAGTCAATGGAAGTCATCTAAAGCTATATCAAGGGGATGTTGCCCCTGAGCAATGCCTATATGATGGCAGGAAAATCTTAGTACTTCAGGTAGTTGCAAGGGAGTATGGGACTATAAACTACACTGCCCAAAGATTGGGAAAATAAAGTAAAGGCATTGTGCGAGGGAAGCCAGAAGTGCACCAGGAGGAGCTGCACTAGGAGAGTTGCACCATGGAGGTTGGTACCACACAGATGGATCCAAAAATAGACATTGGGTGCACTATAGCTGATTGGATGGAGAAAATCCTATTAGGAGGAGTGGGTAGCTTGCATTTGTGGCACAAATCTTTGGTAATATGCTACCAAAGATGCATTTATGACAGGATTTTGGAGGGAATGGTTGGATTTGAATTCAAAATTACCTATAAATTTGGTATGTTGGCCTGCAGTAGAACACTTTGACTTCTGAAAATTATTTGTAATCTTTGTTGTCTGAAACCTATGAACCAGGAAGATTGGGAGGAACTTATATCACAACTGACATTCACAAGTTTTCCTGAGTGGAACTGTGAGCTCATCTTTGAGAAATGACTACAACTAATCCTGTAGATGCTGCAATTTCTAAAGCTGCTATCTCTCAATCTGCTACCCCGAAATTCACATGGATGGAAGTTATGCCATCTGTGCCTAAATTTTGAAGTCGCCTAGGCCTAAACCATCCATTGCTAAGGAGAAACAGAAGAAACCAGAGGTTGTACCGGTGAGGTAGTCACTGAGGAAGAACCCTGTGGAGGTTTGGCAGAAAGGGAAGGTTGACAAGGAAAAATAACCATACAAACCTCTAGATCTTGATGAAGAGGAGATTCGTGACATGGTTGAAGAGTTGGACACTGAGGAGGGTGAGCCTATCACTAGGGAAAAGAGAACGTCTCGTAAGATCTCAATTCTGGAAAAAGGGCAAAGAGAAGGTCCCAAAAGAACCTAATTTTGGAAAGTTTATGGTCTCTACATCACTATTACAAAGAAAGTTCCATTTTAGGCACGTAGTTAGGATGCATTCCCACACTCAAAATGGAGGACTAGGATCTAGTTGACCATGATAGATTCCTGCACTTGGTGACAAACAAATATTTGGTGAAGATATACTATGAGGAGACTAGAGTCATGCGACTAGAGACTATGAAGTGGGTTGCGGGGGTTGAGAAAGGCAGGTTGTTGAATATGTTGTGGCTACCACACTTTAGCTGAACCACTATCAACAAGGTGTGTGTATGCCAATTGCTTACACTGGTGCATGATGGGTGTCTCTGGCTGGGAGAGCCCATCTCCATGATAGATATGTTGATCCACCATATCACAAGGTTGCCCTACCAAGGGTTGGATCCTTCCAAGGAGTTTGGAGGTAAGAGTCAAGAGAAGAAAATCATGGAAAAAATGAAATGTGAGTTTGGCTTAGTGAAGAAGTCACGCAGATACTCTATCCGTTACATCACCGAAAGGGTGGTGCAGTTTTCTACCTAGATATTGTCTTGCAAGATTATGAGAAAGTGCCACATGGATGAGGTGCCAGCATGAGTCATTTTCTTGGCTGCACAATGCATGAAGGGGGTGCAGTACAACTGGTGCATTGCTTCTACAAAGATGTCCTGTTGAAGCACAGGGTGATGGCAAGGAATTCCATTATGCTTGGCTATTGTTATTGATTTCCTTAATTGCGTGGAGGCTCCTAGAGGAGAGCCAGTTCCCTCCACAGGGCAATGGTTTATTGTAGGCCGTGAAGTTTTCTTCACTATGGGCAATGAAGGACCAAGTGAGGGCCATGGAGACGAAAGTATTTTTGGTGTTGGTCGAGATGGAGTTGTTATAATTCTGTGATTTTGAATATTGGCAAGACAAAAATCACAAAAGATACATCAAACCACTTATGAGTCTAGGACCTAGCCTTTTCGGACTCAGATAGGTCTCTCTCTATGTAATTATGATTTAACTTTGTTTTTAGTGCTATCATGTTTTAGGCTAGATATTAAGAATAAAATATTTGTTTGTTTGTTTGTTCATTTAGTTGGGGAAAGGTCATTTTTCAATATTTTCCATTGGGCTATGGAGTCACAGGCTGGTTGGTAGCATCAATCTTAAATAGCATTTGCAGGGAAAGCTAACTATCCCTACTAGATCTTTAAAGCAGAGTGATAAATGGGATGACAGAAAAATGATATCAGTTAGGATTAAAAAGCATTCAAGTATTTTTTAATCATACATCAGAGGAAAACATACAGATTGTAAACACAGATAGCAGTAAGGTGCTCCAACAACATATCTTAAACTATAATTTCTACTTCAAAATAAGCATGAAAGATGCATGGATGGATAAACAAAAACACATTAAATATAGAAGGAAAGACATCACCAGGTCAAAATAGATCAAGTATCTTGTAAATTTTCCTTTTTATTGATGCTCCAGCTTAAAATTACAATGCTCTAAATAGAAAAATCATTCCAATGACTAAGGTCCAACCCCTAATACTCCCAATTCATGGAGTATTTAAAAAAAAAACTACAATGGGTTGCCTTCTACACTTGGAAATATATTATTTATTACAATGAAGGAAAATTTGATTAATGTAGCCAAGGAGTGGCCACACTGAGAAATTGGGACAGGTGTCCCTCTTTTCTGTGATGTTGTTGCTTGAAGTATCAATTTGCCTGGAGTAGTTTTGCTAACTTGGCTGGTGCTGACTCATGCCTTTATGGTCACACTAGTCATCCTTGTCTCATTCTTCCTGGTAGTCGCATAAGTCACTCCACGCATCCCCTTATTGGATCTTGATCTTGGTCAATCTTTGATAAACCTCATCATCATCAGTGTATTTGGCACATGATGGCTTGAACAAAACCACATTCTTCAGCTCATGTTTAATGTAAATTTGATTGCTAATTGCTTCTAGTAAAGTCTTTCCTATTATGTTGTATTTGATGTTGGATAGATTTCCAACATCTGTGGCTATGCCCTGTAATTTCTTGACATAATCCCCTCTATCCATGAGTTTTTCATTTATAAAAAATAGAGGAGGAAGGCCTTTTTTATGTAGAGTCTGCATTCTGTTAAAAAACCCATTGATTGTCAACTCTAGAACTTAGCATTTTTCTTGAAGCTGCGCATTTAAACTTTTCTTTGTCGACACCTTTTTGACTTGTAGTATGTTCTCTGTCTTATCTGCTACTCCCAATTCTTCTAGCTCATTTTTGTTTCTTGCATTCAGAAACTTGATAATTCTCTTTGTTGTTGCTAGCATATCTCCCAACTCTGTATTGGTGGCTGAAATGGCTTCTTTGGCATTCTCTACTAACTATTTCTGCTAAAAACTAATTTGGATGTTAGGTCAAATTGTAGTCATATGATCTATCACTTTGTGACAAATGATCTCCTTAACCCTCCCTAATGTATTTCCAATGGAGGATTATTTGTCTGACTTCTGAAGCTTATCTATCAATGCCTTTGCTATGTGAACCTCTACCAAGTGATTCTTTTCAGCTCTTTTAATCTAATCTTGTAGCACACCAACTTGGATTCTAGCCTCTTGATTTCTTAATTCTAGAGATTCATTCCTTCCATAGATCTTGCCAACTATTCTGCACTTCTTCCTACTCCTATGGCTACACCTGGTAGAGTAGTCATGGGTAGGGTTGTTAGAGGAAGGGCCTCCACTATTGTGCTATCCATCTGTGTTTCCTTTCCTTTCTCCTGCACCATCATTTCCATCTATGTCTACATCTGTTTGATTTGGATTGACTGCTCCACTACTAGTTTCATCATGTCAGCCTTTATGCTTTGTGTCTCCTCTATTTCCTTGGTAAGTGGGTCATGTGTAGTAGGTAGCTTGAGATACTTCTTCAGAGCTGCAATGTCTAACTCTTTCTTCTTTATTACTTCTTCAGTTTCTTTTGTATCTGAGGGATCATATCCAATTTTTATTATTTTCTACAAAAGACTTGATCATGGCGTCCTTTGACAATGATGAAATTCTCTCCATCTTCAATTGATACTGAGTGTTTGAGAAGGCCACCTACAAGGAAAATTTTAAGGATGGAAAATTATCTTGAAGTTTAAAAACATTGGCAAATCCCAATAGTCCCTAATACAAAAACTATAAAATGTTTATTGATATATTTGTAAAATTATTCAAATTGATAATGACTTTTTATATAGTCTCTAGATAATGTTGGCAAATTTTAAGGTAAAATAATTTTATATTATAAATTTTGGGTAAATCATTTTTAGAACAAAATGGAAATTGGTGAATCTTTTCTTTGGGAAAAATCATGGAAAATTAGCTCATCTCCAAATATTAGCCCCTAAAATTTTCCATGGACACCTGCATTTTGAATAAATTCATGGAAGTGATGGTTAAAGTAGATGAAATCATTTCCCCTATTTGCTTGTGCATCTCCAGCCGATCTATTGGATGGACATTCTTGACATCAAATTCAAAGGAAGTATACTTTTAGTCTGCTGGAGTTTTGGGTTGTGATGTTTGTGCCTGCAAAAATGCCATATGCATTTTTCCCTTCTTTGAGTCAAAGGCAGAGAGAATTCTGCCTTGTGCAGTTGCACTCTTCTTCCAAAACCGAACATAGGTTCTCTTCTTTAGTATTTTGTTTCTGATTTTGATTTCTCTGAAGGTATCAAAAGCTGTCTCTTCTTTCTCTTCAGTCACTTTTGAAGATGAGGACACTTGAAGAGATTATTGTCGTTCTGAAATTAGAGTAGAAGGAAATGATTGTCCTCTAGCTCGAGATGAATCTAGAATATCAATTATGTTGATCACTGTCTATTGTGGTGATCCTTTATCTATGTCCATATGTTTCCTATGCTTCTTCCTGTACTTCAACATGAATTCTTTCATGGAAATATCAATTCCTGGTGACTGATCATCTTTGGACCTCTTCCCTGTTGTCCCTTTCTCTTGTTCTTTTCCTTTTTCATTCCTTTCTTCAGTAATTTTTTTCTCTTGCTACCTTGGAGTCTGTGCACTGGAAGAGGATATTTCTTTCTCCTTGGCCTCTTGTAATGTATTCGGCATCCATTCTATCTGATTCATATATTTCTCAATTTAGGGCCTTTGAGTGTGGATGTAGGTAGTGGACTTGTTTTCCACCCTCTTCTTCAAAATAATTCCCCATGGGTCATAAGACCATGCGAAGCTATGAGAAAAATCCATCTCCCTTAATATTTTGTCTGCCTCCTCTCCTGCAGCTCTGCTATTGCAAATGAAGGGACCAATTTGGGACTTGATCCTGAATTAGGAAATCTTCTTGGCTGATACAAAATGCATCTCATCTGCACTAATCATCTATTTGATGTACTCCAATGCAAATATCCTCATGGGGAGGAACTTTGGTAGCTTGTAGGGGGATAACTCACAGCCATACACTCGTATTTCAGTGTAGTTTTTGTACAAGTACCAATCACCATTTCTGGCTTGATCAGGCAATTGGATAATTCTCTTTATATCTTCATTTATCCTTGGTTCTATTGTCCCACTGACGAGGCTCATTATTGGGTGGACAAACATTTCCACAAATGTCTTGTAACTGAAACCATTTTGATCTTTCATTACCAATGTTGTCCAAAATATTACTGATTGAGGTTCACCTTCCTCATTCGTTTTGGTTAATGCAAACTGGAACTTGTCTGCCTGAAAATACAAATAAAATTAAACCAACATTGAGGAGTAATGAAAAACATCATCTGTGAAGAAATTGACCAACTGTTCATGGATTGCATCTGCTAGAAATTGGCTGAAGTTGAAAAGGACAAAAGGCTTGGATTCAGTTGAGAGGATAGATAGGAAAGCTATAATAGCTTCATCAATCCATTGGTTATAATAATAGCCAAGTAAATATGAAAGAACTATGGAAATATGTCTACTTCTGTCAGGGAAAAAAGAGGAGGAATAAGGAGGGTTTTTTCTTGGAAAATATATGTTCTCAGAAGGTCTAACGTCTTAGCTCTCTTGGAGAAATAAAGCTTTTGGTACATTTCAATCAGAACTTCATGTGAAAAAGGAACAACTCCTTCAATAACCAGGGCTTTCATCATCTGCATGATGGATTGAACATTAATTGTGAATAAAATATGTCTTGTTGGGGCCATCACTGCTCTTTGTTGTGGATTGCAACATGATTGACACTTCCTGATCAATTCTGGGCAACTATGCATTTTAGCGAAGATATAGAAAGGAAGGTTGGTGTCCCAAAGACCTATGTCATCCATTTCCTCCACGAATTTGTTCTCCCACCAACAATATATATTAAACAGATCAAATTCTAAGAGGGTTTCATGGATCTTGTAATCCCTGTCAGCTAGTGGTACAAATGATCTAAAGCCAGGGGTGGGTGCACCATTGGATTGAATACTTTTGGGTTATTTCTTCTTTAGTGCCATTGTTATTATGTTTTCTCTGCAGCTTTCATCTAAAAATTGTCTTGTGCTAAATATGCAATAGAAAAGGATAAAAGAAGTGGGATTTCAGTGAGGGAGAAAGAAAAGGGATTTAAACAGAAATGGGATTCAAGAGTGGGAAATGTTGATCTATGCAAGAAAATGAGTAATTTTGTACTGTATAACTATTCTTTGGCTTCATTGTGCATTCTTGGTGATGTCTGGATGGAGTGAAAAAATGCTTGCGAGTGCACAATAATAGTTAAAATTCGAAATTAGCATAAACTGGTGGTTTTATGATTTGTCATCGTGTCATTTGATTGGCCTGATTTGGTGCGGGTCCATTGGCTAACAGCCCAACCCATTTATTACCCAATGGAAGGAATGGAAGTGATTGGGTGGATTGGACAACTTGGCACAATGAGGTGACAGGTCTTCCAATGGTCGAATGGGTGAGCAGTTTATGGTATCAAATACAACCTTTCGGGGGGGTGGGGAATGGTAGGTGGTATGAGAGGGGGGGTGTGAACTCACGAGGGCATGACACTAGGGGAGTGAAAACTGCCAGCTTCGGACACCCCCAGGGATTAAGTTTCAGAGGGTGAGGGGGGGCCAAAAGAGGACATGGGCCATTGGATCGGGCGGAGTGAGCGGGGATGGAGTGATAGCTAGTGGGTGAAATAAACACGATGCGACGGGTGAGTGCATGGTGGGGTCATGTGATAAATGAGGGACATACTATAGGTACAAGGGGGTAAATATTTAAAGTTTAGCATAATAATGATATCAAAGTAATATAATGCCCCTTCCTTGGTTTTTTCTTTTGATTTTTGTCTCCGACCTCAGTGTTGGCTTATGTGGGCCTGACCCAATTTCAAAGGTGATTTAGCCAAGAAAATCCCAGTACTACTGGCCCTTTCAGCAACAGTCGCAGAGTGCAGAGTGAGGTCTCACTCGAAGTAGTATGGGAGGGTGCTAGAACCAAGTTTCCGCACCGTGGGGATGTCTGATGAGTTTCTGGAGGTCCGCAGTTTGACCCTACGTGCACGTCGCTACGCGCACTTGTTAGTCCCTCACAACCTGTGATGCTGCTTCTGCACAACCTTACTCGAGGCACAACTTGTATTATACCCAAGTTTCCTGTTGTTTAATCTGTTATTACCTGATTACTCAACTTATTTATGTAACACTAGTGATAGTTAATAGTATATCCAACAATCATATAAGTGCACGCAATAAACAAAATAGTACAAATGTAAAAGGGGCAACACACAAGCAGATGCACAGAAAATGGAATCAACTTCTCTTTATTATTCTTTGTTCAAGATTATAGACTCGACATTGCCCTGTGCACTCAGCTGTAGGGGTCCGCGCACTCAGCTGCAGGGGTCCGCGCACTCAGCTGCAGACTCTATTAGGCCTCTGCGCACTCAGTCGTAGAGCCTCTTCCTACTACTATGACCCAATTCCCTTAAACCCTTACTCTATTCTTGAACCATGCATATTCATCTATCTCTCCAATGTGCTCTCTTTACAACTTAGAGCCTCGCTCCATTTATATAGTCCCATTGTCCATGGACCATGGGTAGGCCAACATGACATTACATTACTTTACAACACTTAGGGCAGAAAACCTTATGACTCATCCTATACTTCGCGCTCTGTGCTCGCAATTCACAGAGTCTTACAATACATTTGACCAAGGGCTTTGAGCCCTAGAACATGTTGTGGGGCGATTCCATGCCCAATAGGCCCCCAACACAATCATCGTGACTCATCCCAAGTCACTCTATTGGTGCATCCATCTTGGCACGGAGCCCCTCCAACTGGTCCCGTACTGCTCAGAGGTCTGCAACACACTGTTCTGCGGTTTTCTGGACCTCCTACATGCGCTCTTCCAATGCTTCTTTGTGAGGGTCAATTGTTTGCCTTAGCATGTATAGTCCCTGCAACTGTGCAAGCTTACCCTCAATATATGCCGTAATGGTGAAGGCCTCATCAATCCATGGCTAGACACGCGCTTTGAGAAGTGCTTCTTTCTATCTGGCGGCATCCACCTGCACTTTCAGTGCCACTCTTATTGCATCTTTTCCAGCTGTTGAGTGAGGACGACTATCTGGGCTGTTTCCCTTACATTATCGTATTGCTCCTAAAGCTCACGTACCTCTATTTCCAGGTGTTGTATGTTGTGGTCCTCCTACAAGGATGTGAGGATGCCAAAGGCTTGGTCCAACATACCGGTAGAGTCCTGCACTGCCTGTCCAATTTCTTCCAATCCTTTTTGAGCAGCACTAACGTGCTGCTCTCTAACGTCTGGAGGAGTGGAAGGTTGTGCCCTCAGCCACAGCTCGAAAATCTGGAGATTCAGCTCTAGTTGCACACATGTTGTTTGATCACACGCGTTTGACTCCACCTGCCAGACCGTGGATTTTCATTTCTATTGGTAGGTTTGCAGCGATGGACAACTCTGGGACCCACCGATATGATTCATCAACTGTTTGCACTATTTTCTGATTTTGTGACACCAGTTTGTCACACTGTAGGCTGAGCTGTTCGATGTTGATCTTTTGCTCACTCATCACCTGAATCGCGTGGCCTTCCCTAGAACAGAGCTCTACGGTCATGCCATCGTACAATTGGTATAGTGTGTCTCACAGAAGGTTAAGGCCAAGTCCCTTGGTCCTTCCTATCGCGGCTCTGTCGACCTCATTCTATGCTATTAGCACCCCTTCTAGGAGCACTACAGTGTTGGCCATCCTTGCATGTAGCAGCTTCTCCACCACTGATGTGCCTACTACTCCATAGGTGGCTACAGTTCCTTCCTGTGGAGGTCGCACTTGTAGTTCCTGTAGCTACGCCCTTAGGGCCCCCAACATAATCTGCTGCTCTGACATGGATTTTTGGAGTGCTTCCTTAGTGACCTCATGAACTGTGTCACCGATGTCGTAGAAGTCGCCTTCTGTTAACGTGATTGGTTCGATGGCCAATTTGGATGCCTTGACCTTTTTTCATGGACCCGATCTCTCTATGATGTGCGACCTTTTCAGTTGGGTCAAAGTTGTGCTCAGGTCCATGCCTTCTTCTACCAGGTTTGTGTCCTCAACCTCCTGTCCTGTAGACAATTCCAGGCCCTCTTCTTCTTGCCTTGTTTTTGCCCCTATTCTCTGTGCTGTTGTTGCTACTTCAACAGCCTTTGCCTGCTCCTTGGCTACCTTTGCTGCCTCACGGATAGCCCTTACCTCTGCTGCCACTTTTTCATTGCGCCTCTTCTCGGCCAACTTCGTGACGCACAACTTGGCCTCATCCTTTCTTTTATGTGTTGCTGTCCTATCTAGCTTTGCCAGATCTGGGGCGCGCCACTTGGGAGGCCATGATTCTAACACTAAAAAAATTGCATCATCAATGGGGATGAAGGGAAGCTTGGTCCATTGCTGCGCCAGATCCTTATGCACCTTGATGTAAATATTATGCATGTTCACCTTGAAGTCTGCAAAGCTTTGTAGGCTATTGTGCACTATAGGGGACAGGTGCGACCTTCTATTGATCCACATCTAGATGCTCGCCTCCATGAGCACCCATAAGATATTTGCCTCACGAATCTGTTTCACGTCCTTGGTAGCCCAAAGCGACACATACTTTGCGGCCTTCGGTAATTCCTATTCAATGCTTGGGAATTGATTGTCCTCTGGCAGTTCTCTCGTTACTTGCAAAATGGACAAGAGCAACCACACGTAGTGGAAGGTCTTGCCCTGCTCCTGGTCTTCCTTGCAGTTGGTCAAGAATTCCTCACAGAGGAACTCGACCCAATTGAATTGGATCCCCTCTGTGCATTGTTCATTCAATGCAACTACCAGCGCTGGTACCTCATTGCGATGAAATTTTCTCATTACCTTCCTGGACAGGAGTTGGGTGGCTATGTGCACCCCTTTATATTTGATGTTGTTGATCGCGTAACCCCTCTTTTTCTTCCCAAGTTTATATTTCTTCTTCATGGCCTCTGTGAGAGCCAAATCTCTGCTTTTTCCTACTAGCACCCTGGGGTCCTTTCCCTTACAGGGAAGTCGATAAATCCTATGGATGAGATTCGTCGTGATGCGAATAGGCTCCTCCAGCCATAAGTACCCATCGTGCACCAGGAAAAGCAGCTGCCTGATGATGAAAATAGTGATGGGCACATGGTGAAAGTGTGGAATCCACAACAGATGAAGCAATCCAGCCTTCTCCACACTGCGCAACCATTTTCGTGGCTCTAATGTTGTGACTAACCCTTCTGTGCTTTGCTTCATGAGGCTCTCTATCTCTAAGTGTGGGAACTTCTCGCTATTCGCAAGGTCCTAATCTTCAAACTTCATCATGGGCATGCAGCCCAAGTGCAAGCCCTCAAACACAATTCCATCAGGGAGGAGCGGGGTCTAGAGTGCGCTCTTGGTAGCATCCAGATCCTTTGGTATCTTAGTTTTCCCTTTCCATGGAGGGACGTACTCAGGCAATTTCACTATAGATTGCACCAGCTAGATGTCCTCTTCCATGTCTTCTGCTTCCTCTATCTCATCGACGAGAGCCTATAGGTCCTCCTCCTTCTCGTCTGTCTCAATTGTGACAGCCTTGCCCTTTTCTTCCATTGAGAGTTTACCGAATCGCAGATTCCTCGGGGACATGCGAACTGGTCCCGTTGCCTTCTCATCTTTCTTGGGCCTTGGTGTCTGAGCCGATTTCGGGATTTCCAGCATGACCCTAGTATCTTCGGGAACATCATTTATCGTGGGGTTCTATGCGGCCTCATCAGCGGTTCCTTCTGCAGAACCCAAACCTCTCATGGTCGCTGCCATCTTGTTTAAACTATCTGTGGTCATTCACGAACTTCGGGGCTCGAATATTGCTCGACGCTCAACACTCTCTGCTCTAACCAGTTGCTCAAATCTCAAGTGAACAAGTGTTGTCTTGTGGCTAGCCCTTGGAGCTTTATAGTGCCTTTTGAATTCAAATTCAACCGTTCCCCCCAATTCTGGGCCATCAATGCTTTCTTGGCGGTAGATTGCCCCAAATCATTCCCTTAATTCATGTCTTAAATGCCTGCCACCCACTACATTTTGCCTTAAGTCAGACATCCCGTCATGAATAGTGACACAAATGGTCACTTCCCAGCCTAACCGTGTGATAGCACAACCCCTCGTATGTGGGCGCAAACCTTGTGGCATGTTAATTCTGCACGCATCCCCTTATCGCGCAGCTCCCAAACAAATTCTTTTATAGTCTCGTGCTCTCTTTCAACTGCCTGGAGTGTTGAGACTGTGCTCCCTACGTCTAGTCAAGTGGTCGCACCACCTGTGCGAGACTTCAACTCACCTTCCAATATAGTCCACAGAAACTCCTCAATTACATTCGCGACAGCCGGCTCCACGCGTTCTACTATATGTAGTGTGCTCCCTTGGTTATTGCGTTTGGTGAGGTGGGGTCATAGCCTTGGCAGCAGAGTCATAAATTCTCAGTGACAATCTTCTAATCCAGTGCTATGATCATCCATACCTTGTTTTTTCATCCTTGGTTTATCGATGAGAAATGCTTGCTTGGCCTCGTTTTCCAGTCTCTTGATCTTGGCATCCATCAAAATTCTTTTCTTCCTTAGTCATACCCGATCTTTCTTGAGTTCGCAAAGTCTAAGGTTCCCTCGCTGAATGGCTTCCTAAATCTCTATGTGCTTGACCTGATGTAGCTGTGTGATTTCTTCGTCTTGGTATTCACACACTATCACATTTGTGGGAGCTATTATGTGTGGATTCCTCTTTGCATTCTCTTTAGAAATTATGGTCTCTACTCTGTTTCGCATCTTTGGAATCATTTCGACGGTCAGGGTTGTGCACATGGTCCTATAGGCCCATCGAACTGTTGGTATGTGTAGGTCCCAATCAATGCGTCTTGCCTGGTGAACCCTATTTAGTACTTCACACACCCTATAAAATTCTTCTTCATGGATAATTGGTAACGCATGTCTCCTTTCCTGCTACTATGGTTTGTTCTGATTCTCTATCCTGGGAGTGGTGTGTGCTTGTACAGGCTATACAACATATGTCTATACCCATCGGGAAAGGTGGGCATGCAAGTCATTCTGCCCCTACTGACTGTCTCGCGTTCTGAGATGGGGTTTTCCAAAGCGTAGGCACATCATCCTTCTGCATCCACACCAGTCCTCAAAATTTCCTTGATGCGTACTCCACCATCGTGCGGGCGTCGCACGCAGTGCCCACTTCAGTGCATCAAACTGCTGCTCGTCTGGTACTGCGCTTTCAAATTTGCTCTGGAATTCATCCACCGTTGTCAACCTATCATATGGTGGCAACTACCTTGCTTATGTTGTCACATAGCGTGGTGATCTAACCATCATGTTGCAATTAAGCGTTGTTACTTCATGCAACCGATTCTTCCATCGCTCTATCTCTTCGTCTGAATCCAAAGAGTAGGAGCTTTCGCGCTCCCACGAAATCCTTCCATCTGTAGTCGGATTCACCCAAGCCTTTTCTTGTGTGGTTATCTTGTAAATATAATCGAGGTCATCATCACTATCATCGTCACACACTGGTTTCATGTATCATGCTCCTTCGGCTGGATCTAGAGGTACTACTATGCATAGTGACTATTTCTCAAAGATCATTTTATGCTTCTTTAGATTTATGACTTCATTCATATCGGTGGCCCAGTCTATTCCTAGTAGCGCAGCATAGGGATTACTGTCATCGGAAATCTGTATCACTTCAAAATCCACCTGCGCGCTCACACCTTCAATATCTACTATTACCCCTTGCAATCATCCCATGGGCAAGATATTTTGTTGGTTCGCCATTCGTAATTGAATAGGAGACCATTGTAGCATGGGTTTTCCCATGCGTTCCCATGTTTGTTTTGGCAGTACATTTGCGTCCAATCCGAGATCCATTTCATATTCACTGGTTTGCACAGTCAACCTCATTTCCCTTCCAGTGCGCAATGCATGCTTTCCATGTTTCCAAACCACATGCGGTTCTCCTAACCCTGTGCACCTAGTGATAAGTTCGTGTAGTCCTTTTACTGCATTGTTGTCGCGTAGCAGTTTCATGCATGTCTCCAGAAAGGTAGTGAGCATTGAAAGATCCATTCCTTGTTCTAATTGATCCTTATTACCTGAAGTGGAGGCCTCTGTGAAGCTCTTCTTAGCTTCCATGAATGTTTCCTTCGCGCGTTTGAAATCAAATTCAGGTTCCTTAGTAGGAGCCTTGTGAACCCACGCACTTTCTTCTGGCTACATACCTTTATCATCACCAATGGTCATACTGCTCCTGAGCATCATGTTTACTTCGAGTTTTCTTCATACAGTTCAGACCTCATCGTCTGTAAATTGTGAGTTGGAGGGGGTTGAAGCACCCCTTTTTCACGCAGTCTTGCTATCAATGTAGGGCAATCCTCTACCTCATGATCAAACTGAGTACAGTACAAACATGGTTTCCTTGTCAGGTTTGTACAATCGTAGGCATAGTGCCCTGTCCCTCCACAATTATAACAAATTAGCTGTCTGCGACCCCTTCCTGGTCCCATTCCACCTCGACCTCGACCACGCCCCAGAAAATCCAGCGTGCACCATTCCTACATTCGAGTCAAGGGCTCACATTTCAGTCTACACTGTATAGGTAGGACATGTGCATGTAATTCTGCAATAGATGAAAATTATCCGTAGTGTGTTTCCCTCCTATCTGACTAATCACGCACCATAATGCAGGTGTCGTGCTCGGCCTTGCTTATGCCTCAGGTCTTAATGACATCAACCCTCCTCCTTCCAAGTAGTTTGTGAACACTGGACAGTGGTCCTTATCATGCCCCTGGCCTTTGCACTTTATGCAGTGTACCTCCTCGTGCACCTCTGACGGAGGTGTCCTGTCCTATTTCAAACTTTGCATTTCCAGACACAGATTTTGTAGTTGCGCGTGGATTCGTTAGACTCCCAAACCAGGATCTTGTATAGGGGTCTCATGCAATGTCATTGCCATTTCTAAAGCTTCGGCCCAGATGGCAATTTTTTGTTGTGATAGTGCCGTCCTTAAGTACCGTGTCAATGATGTACAAACCATGAATGGTGTTGTCCATCTGTCAAGGTCATGTTGGCTTCGTGAATCATACCCTTCAGTATTTGGTCTAGTCCCAAGGGGTCTTGCTTGGGAGCATCGTGATCTCCTTAAACTCGATGATTGATTGTGTTTCCAACTTTGGCCTGCTAAATTCTCTGTTCAGTGTAGTCTGGATCCCTGTGATTTTTGTGTTTCGATGGTCATTAAAATGCTTGATGTACCACGTTAATGTGTGATCCTGCAATGCGCTCACTGCATAGCCTTCTTGATATTGTCATCCACAACACCTTGTGCTTCCCATACTACTCTTACCACGAATCAAAATTGGTCTAAATCATCATTCCCCACTCCTCTCAATACCAGTAGTTTGATCGCACTCGCCATACTAAACTATGGTAGTGGTAAAGGTGGGGAAGGTGGAGATGGAGGTAACGAGGGTGAGGCGAGTGGTGTTGTGGGTGGAGGTGGTAAACGCAAAATGTGTTAACTTATCAGACTGACCGCGCTTCTCGGAGAGACTTTCGTAAGCTCTTCCTCACTTTCCCGTGAGGGGGAAATTAAGGGACTGGTTTCCAATTCTTCACTACTTGTTCTTCTGTAGATCTTCCCACTTCGCGTAGTCCCAAAAATTAATTTATTTGCATAACCCGCTTTTCACACAATAACATCTTAATCCAAGTGTTCAAGGATTTAATATACTTACCTCGTGGTCCCTTAAGGAAATGTCACTCCACCTCCCTATAGCTGACAGTCATATCTATCGCGAACTCAATGATAAATCCTCCTATAATTCAGCTGAGCCAATGTTCCACAGCTTGCGCAATCTTATCTCCTGACACTTCTAGTCTGCGCACTAATTCTGGAGTCCACATGATTGGTTTGTCGAGCCTACAATTTCCCTGACTGTCTGCTAGCTTCATGATCCACTCATACAGCTCAGAAGTAAAGGATGCAAAGAAAATTTCATGGATTTCCGTATACAAGTAGCGCTCCAACCATTGTTCCTTAGATACTCGTGGATTTCTGTTTTCCTGTGCCGCGAACTCATGAATCTTCTTGTCCAACCACTCTTCAATTTCTTTCTTTTCTAGATTCCAATTGCATGACATCAGACATCCCTTATGCAAATCCTGGTCTCAGCAACGGAACCATTTGTTGGCTTGTGTGGGCCTGACCCAGGTTCAAAGGTAGTTTAGCCAAGCAAATCCTAGTACTACTGGCCCTTTCAGCAATAGTCCGCGGAGCGTAGACTAAGGTCTCACCTGAAGTAGTATGGGATGGTGCTAGAACTGGGTTTCCGCAACTTGGGGATGTCTAATGAGATTCTGGAGGTCCGTGGTTTGACCTTGCGTGCACGTCGCTACGTGCACCTGTCTGTCCCTCACAACCTATGATGATGCTTCTACACAGCCTTACTCGGGCGTGACCCGTATTATACCCAAGTTCTTTGTTATTTAATCTATTACCTGATTACTCAACTTATTTGTGTAATACTAGTGATAATTAACAGTATATCCAGCAATCATATAAGTGTGTGCGATAAAAAAAATAGTATAAATGTAAAAGAGGCAACACACAAGCAGATGCATAGAAAATGGAATCAACTTCTCTTTATTATTCTTTGTTCAATATTACAGACTTGACACTGCCCTGCAAATTTAGCTGCAGGGGTTTGTGCACTCAGCTGTGGACTCTACTAGGCCTCTGCGCACTTAGCTATAGAGCCTCTTCCTACTACTACGACCCAATTCCCTTAGGCTCTTACACTATGCTTGAACCATGTGTATTCATCTATCTCTCCAATGTGCTCTCTTTACAACTTAGAGCCTCGCTCTATTTATACAATCCCATGGTCCACGGACCATGGGTAGGATGACATGACATTACATTATTTTACAATACTTAGGGCGGAAAACCCTATGACTCATCCTAGGACCTATACTTCACACTCCGCACCTGCAATTCACGGAGTCTTACAATAAATTTGACCAAAACTTGGGCTTTGAGCCCCAAAACATGTTGTGGGGGGATTCCATGCCCAAAATTAGCATAAGTTCTTCTATTCTCAATCTACCTACTCTTGTTCTATAGCTTAACATTTTTGTTCTTTTCCATTTGCAGGGTGCACTTAGACTTGCAGACCCTTTCCTCTTTTTTTTTCTCCTTTTCTTTCAAAACCTAACCTACTCTATCACTTGTTTCTCCTCTTGGTCCAGATTAAAAGGTTGAACCAATTTTATTTTCTACCTAGCTACTGATTTTCCAAGATTAAGTTGTTTGGCATATCTTTTTTTTCTAACCTATCAACATAAATTGAAATTTTTTCAATCATGCATAGACTGTATGATTTGAACAACTTTTTGGGGTTTTTATTTTCTCCTTTTTTTTCTTTTTCTTCCTTTTATATACCCTCTTTTCATTTCTTTTGTCTTTTTTCTTTTTTTTTCTTTTTAGTGAAATCAATTGAAAATTGACATCTTATGAACAATTTGAAACCTGCAAACTATGAAATGCTTAATCACCTTGAGATATTATAGATTATAGGACCCTAACAAGAGCTTCACACCATGATCAACCAACATCCAAGGTTGTCACCAACATTGTTTGGGAAATTGGAGGCCTACAGAGAGTTTAAAGTGGATTTTCACACCATATCCATCCACACAAGGCAAGACCCTAAGAAAGTATGTTACAAGTTACCATACATAGTAACGAACACAGATGTACAGGAAGTTATAGAAAATGCCCATCTCAGTGGAGGCAACCATCATATCTCGGTGCAGGAACAAGCACGACTAGGGAAATTTCCTCCACCTAGGCCACAATAGTACAAAATAAAAAGTAAGTTGCACAAGTTTCTTCTCGTAAGAAGGAAGCACAGAGAAAGAAAGAGGTTGAGCAGGCAGTAGCCCAAGAAAATGAATCACAAGAAAATAAGGAAGCTGGTTCTAAGGTAGTTGCTAACAAGGAGCGCTTCGTGAAGGAGGCCACACTGGAGGGTGAGGAGTCTGCTTCTCAGCATACTACGGATAGGGAAGGGTCTGAGGAGGAAGGATGCGGTGGTGGGGAGCAGAGCACTCCCTTTAAATTGTAGAATCAGACTAGGGAGGCTACTTCCGGGTCTAGAAAGAAAACAAATCTAATAAGCATGCACATATGGATCCAATGATCCTCACTAAGGGGGACTTGGATGATATCAACAACAAGGTATGTAACACAACAATGGAGCTGTGGACATAATTTGAGCAGCAGTACATGCAGATGTTGGGGAGCATGGAGAAGGATCTGTGCAAGTTGAAAATTCAAACAAGTCAAATTTAGGTGAGTGTGGGACAAGAGAGCAGGATTCAAGCAAGCATGTAGCAATCCAGAGAATCAGTATTAGACACAGACATGACTATGGACCTAAGAGTCATTCCATTACTAGAAGGATCACTGTGCACAAAGGCAGATGAAGCAAACACCTAGCTTGGGAAAATCAAGGATGTCGCTATCAACTTAGCCGCGCTGCTTATTCAGACCCTCCACGCGCTTCATTAGGGGGAATAAGACAAGCTCAAGATTAGGGAGTAGCGCACATTATCATTCATCAGTGAGGTCAAGGTAAACAATGAGCATATTTTCGTAGAATAAAAGGAATAACTGGCGGTGCAAAGAGAGAGCTTGGAGGCACAAATAACGCAGGCATGCAAGACACTACCAGAACTTCACATTCCAGAGCATGCAGAAGCGGATGTGAATATTTGGAAGTTGGCTGCTGCAGTAAGAGAATCAAAGGATGAGGTTGGTTGGGTAACATTTGAATTTTAAATGAAGATCTCAGAGCTGGAATTGAAATTGCAGCCAACCGCTCTACCATAAATCTGGGAGCAACACGGAGCAGCCATAAGGGAGAGCATGGGAACATTGGATGCAGTAGTCACAGGCTCCACATTGATATTCGAATAGGCCATGGAAATATTGATGACTCTACAGGAGGACCCAAACTTGTAGAAACTTGGCACATACATCTAGGAGATACAGAAAAAAATAAAAATAAATAAATAAATAAATAAAATTTGATGAACTCAGGACAACTGCATGCACTTTAGCACCAGTAAAGCGCCTCGTTCGATTGCAGGAAGGAAAACGGTTGTAATCATAAATTGAAGAGCTACAGAGAAAAGGGATTGTTTTAAAGGCAAGAATACATTCATGGATAGAGGAAGCAAGTCACTTACTATGTCAGTCCAAGACAAGTTGAAGACACTCCAATAGACACAAAGAACGATGCACCTAGCGATGGAAGGTTCGACTATAGAAAAGTTGGTAGAGAAAGTGCAACAGGGATCTGTTGACATAGTTGTGTTGTAAATGTAGTTTAGTTACCTCCGCAACAAGATAGAGGTGCCAACTGAGTAACTCAAAGAGTGAGTCACCCAATTTTTGTTGGGGTAATGTTGGGATAAGGGCCCTGGGGTCAATTTTGTTAAGTTTTGTGCCAATTTTGTATTATTTTTGGTAGTGAATGTAAAGTCTCCGTGAAATGTGGAAAAGAGGAGCATGGAGCTAGTATAAGTCAAAGGGGATTTAGTCCCTTAGTTGGGTAGGTGATAGATTTGTTTTGAGACCCGCCCATGGTCCGCGGACCATGGTATTGTAAAGCAAAGTCTATATAAATTTGATTCATAGTGAGTCTAAGAATCAATAATTAGTGAAGAATCATTGTAAGGGCAAGGTGATAAGGTAGGAAAAGTCTATTTCGTGTACTTAGGCGAAAGGGGAAGGCTTCTGAAGCTGCGTGCACAAAGACCTTGGTAAGTCCGTAGGCTGAGTGTGTGGGCCCCTCTAATTGAGTGTTCATGGATAAGAAGTCTGTATCTGAATGTTTCTATCTAATAAAGATTTTTTTGAGCAGAAATTGAATCATTTGTGTCCTTTTATTTACTTCTACAAAGTTTATGTATCTTCACTCTGCAATTTGTTTAATATGAATTAATGCTTATTTACTACATGAAACTAGTAGATTTGTAATATTTATGCATGATAAGTATAACTAAGTACCTTCACGGAGATCTAGAAGTCATTTAGATGGATTTGTAGTAGTCATCTGTCGAAAGGCGTAGATCTAGGCGAAGGCAGATCTACATCAAAAGGGTATCAGGAAACTATCACACATGCCTCTAGATGCAAAAACTTGGTTCTAGCATCCCCTAATACTACTTCGGGTGAGACTACAACCTACACTACTTGGGTTGTTATCGAAAGGGCTAGTAGTTTAGGGTTTTGTTGGTTGGCGCAGTTAAAGTTGAACTAGGCCAGGCCCCATCAAGCGAACAACTTTGGAAGAGTAGGTTGTACTAAGCTAAGCTAAGTTATAGTATGGTATGCTAGGTTAGCATGGGATAAACTTGGATAACCTAGTGTTATATGGGATTTACAATTACAAACAAAAGTGTCTCCCCTAGGTTGGTGGCTAACCTAGAACAACAGAGAGACAAGGAACACAATGATTTTCCTTAAAGTAAATAGATGACAAAGTTAGGCCTACCTAGAATCATTTTCAGATTTCACTCCTTATTTAGCTTGGAAGCTCCAATTACAGCTCTAAATACCAAAATTAGAACTTGCACAGTCAGATAAAACAAGCAAAGAAACTATGAGATCTATGGAGTATCATATAAGTACTTAATTCAATAGATCAACATGGTATTGAAATAAGTGAAATAACAATATCTCATATAGGAAAAGAATGAATTATTTTCATTAATGTAAATGGAATGAGATTATAACCATAAGTAGTAGTTGATCCTGTAGAAGAGCTCATCCAAGTTGTTGACTTGTCCTTTCCTTGTCACAATATGCATCTCCAATCACCTTAAATGCATGAGATGATGACTGCTCACTACAACAACATAAGGGCAATATCACTCTCCAAAAGTCAACCCCCAACCACATAGAAGGCTTGGAATATATAGAGAAGTAGGGTAAGTTGGGAGTTCTTATCCAATTAGCAATATAGGGTTAGATATCCACCTTTGATGGAGGGATAAGATAAAAGGATAACTGGTGAAAATTCCAATGTTGGAAAGGATAGGATCTAAATTCTTTATCTAAGTTAAGTAGTTGAAAAACTTCTAGAAACTCCTAGAAGGGGAAGCTTCTAGAATCCCAATCATTCTCCCATATTTCTAAAACCAACGTAGGTAGAAAGGGGAGCAACCTGTTGGTGACTAGAACAGGCCATAATGGAGTAACTTGTTGGTGAATGTACCCCAGTAGGCTTACAAGGAGTGTTGGTCCTCAAACTAGCTTAGATGAAGCAGTTTAGGGTTGAAACTCTGGGAAATGAAAGGTACATGTTTAGGACTTTGTGCAAGATGGTGACAAGGGGAAATAGGATGTTGACTGATCCCATTAGGATGCTGACTGATCAAATGTGACAAAATGGCCTATAATAGAATTCACCCTAAAGTGAAAATTCAGAGATGGCGACTGATGACTGAATTTCTTTACCTTGTGATAAGTCGAGAACAAGGACAATTGGCAAGCTTCACGAGTTACAGTATATTTACAACATGATATATTTGTTTGCTAAGGGAAGCATACCTATACTCAGATCATAAGATAACATGACATGCACAATGATAAAAAGACACATCTGCATATGCAACTAGTGTACCCATAACTAGATGACTGTCTATATGATCACAACCAGCATACATTGTATTCTTTGTATAACTCCTGAAATCGCAGCCCAGATGGCAGAAACTAGATCTAGGGTCTTGTATATTGTTTACACGACCAAGAAACATACAATTCTAACCATGTGAATCAATGAGTTGAAGTTGAACATGGTAGACATCATATATTATTGGCCAATGATGTATTCATTAACAGATGTGAGAGACATCGTCGATGATGTAAATGGGTCTTAAGGTATTATAGTAGAATCTATATGGTGTGAATGAATGAGTTGATGTCGAACAACACAAAAAATATTTCAGTTTATGGCCATTAATGTAAACCTATCGCCAAGAGCGAGGAAACTTTCCATTCATGTATGCAAGCACCAAGGTACCAAAGGTGTAAATTTCTAAGTCAACTTCTTGAATGATTTATTGATGTCGACAAGAAGCGACCCATTGCAGGAGGGACTTGATGTATCCCCCATCAATGACATGAAATGGGTATGATGATTAAGACAAAATGATTATAATGATGTTTATATGGAACTGGATTAGGAAAGCAAGACACAAAATGAAGGCTTAAGAGTATTTTAAGAGATATAAACTGAATGACTTCTCTTGAACACATTGTTGACACTGAATGGAGTTGGCAGAATTGACCCAAAACTAAAATGGAGGCTTTGAAAATGTTATGATAACTGAAAGAGAAGAAGATTGCCCAACCCAATATCCATGGAGATTAAGTGGAGAGCGTCATGTTTAAGAGTGGCTCACTACCATTAGAAAAATGGAATCCCTTGTTTTCCTAATTTCCCCAACCATACTGGTCAATACCTATTTTTTTTTAACAATATTGAGGAGGATAACATATGATTGATCCATAAGTTCATTCTTCAGGTGAATCCCTCTGAGTATATTTAAAGAGCCCTAAGAAGGAGTGGTTTGGCCTTGTCATGTTTGAGAAGTCCATCATTGTTTCATGTTTTTATGACTCTAGCAAGGGTAAAACTTGACATCTTTTTCATGTTTAGAGAGTTTGAAAAAGAGGTGAAAAAGAAAAATCCAAATGTCCCTTTTCGTAGGTAGTCTATTAGGTACGAAAAGGTAGAAAACAATACCCAAGAGAACCTCTTAGCCATGTTCAACTAAGGTACTCATTTTTCGTAGTTAGTCTATCTCAGTCCAGAAAAGGGTTAAACATATACCTAGTAGATGTCATTTCATTTATTTTTACAAGTTCAAAAAGACAAGTGCTTGACAATATTTTCATATTTTGGGAGTCTGAAAGGCGCTGAAAGAGGACTACATTGGGGTTCCTTTTTCGTAGGTTTAAAGAGTTCAAAAAAGAGATAAAAGTGTACTATGTGGTCAAAGTAACATATCCTAACATGATATAAACCTGCTAAAAATTGTCGACCTGTTCAAAACATCACAAGGATTAAATATACCTGTTCCATAGTAAAATGGAAGCATATCTAGGTCAGAAAACTAAAAATGAATAAAATCATGAGAAAATAACCATAAATATTTGAAATGAATTGTCATTTTTACCATTTCACATTTTACCTTCAACAATGAGTATTTGGAGCCCTTCTGCCCTCAATTTTCTTTATCTAATTGCAACCAATCCAGGGAACCATTTCAAGTGTCGTCGCTTCCAGGTAGGAATGAAATCTTTCTCTATCTTTCTACAATCCACTTTTGTGTTTTCATGCAAAAATTTTAAGGGTTTGAGGCCCTTGGGGTTCATAAAATATGGCATTGGACCAGCACACCCCCCTGTGTTGAAAACTACATTGCACCTAGGAAGAGGTGTAATTCTCTTGTAAACTTTGTTGGAGTGCATTGAGTGCATTTTCCTAAGTTGTCTTTCAATTTTTCCTTAAATTTTGACAAGTTTTTGCCATGTAAAAGAGCGTAATGGATTCCTTGTTGATGTTTCAGGTACCCATTAGCACAAAATAAAATTCATATGGCAAGGAAGAGAAGATGAGGAATAAGATCTGAATGTGGAAAATGACCATGCTACCATCCAGGTGCTAAAAAATTGTGGGTTATTGAAATTCTTCTAGCTTCCTGGTATGAGGCAAAGAATGGAGTTTTTGAAGTGTCTTGTCCATTCATGGGATATTTAGGCACATGCGTTCATTTTTTTCGGAGAATCTACTCAAGATACAAGTAGAGGATATTTACTTTCTGATAGGATTGTCAAAGCGAGGTGCCCCTATCTATCTTCTAGGTGGAAGAAGTGGTGGTGAGGTGGTGAAAGGCTATATTGCTACCTATTACAAAACTCAAGCCCTTCCTATTAGGGATGGCAAGTTCAACATAAAGGCTGTAACCCAATTACCTCTAAGAATGATCTTGTTCATTATGGAAATATTGGAAGGTAGCTCAACACTACATGTAGCAAGAAAATCATACATGCAGTATGGGATAGAGTGCCTAGACCCAAAGGTATTCAACTAGAGTGAGGGTGTCTTCGTAAATTTGAAGGAACAACATACTAAAGAAAAGGAGGGGAAGCTAAAGAACTTTGGCTATGACGTGACCTTAGTATTTTTTTCTCTACATTGGGTGCCATTACTGCATCCTCAATAGGTTGTACTTGATCCCATATATCCAAGGACCCCATCGATGAGGAGATGGATAGACCATATGAGCCAACATGCAGGACCATCATCGATCAAATTTTCACCATCCTTATTTAGATGGCTACACAGGCAGATCATCATTATTGATGATTATCCTTATGCAAGCATGGATTTCCGTGATGATCCCAAGCTTGAGTTGCTTGAGGGTGAGCAATGGGATGCTTCAGGTAAGATGCTTCAACCATTAAGTTTTTGAAATTTTTGCGATTTTTTGTGTTTTTTTAATGTTCATAAGACAAAACTATTTGATGTTTTAATGCATATATCAGACCTATTTGACCAGTGGGTCCTACATATATCCATAGCCTAGGGATACAACCATAGGAGGAGGAAGTGGCACCAGTACAGGGCATTGCAGTGGGATGAGATGTAGCAAAGATCCTATTAGAGGTGGAGCACCACATGGAAGGACTGACACATGGGATTGATGAGATCGTGGTTGATTAGCTTCCATTGGGACTTCAGAGACACGCAATTGCAGTGTCTAGTCATATTGGTCAATTATTGCACAATATATTTCATGCAGTGTCATTTTATCGTGAGCCCTACTGATTTTTCTACTTAGATGTTTTTCATGTAATTTTTATATGGACGATGTAGCTGTATGTCTCTCCGGGCACACATTTTGTAAAACTAAACATTTATATAAATATATATATATATTATACTATATATATATATAATATATTATATATATATATATTATATACATTTATTTTTTCCCAGTTTCTATTATGATTTCAATATGATGTGATGTGAAATGAAAGTTATTTACATTCTTTGCAAATGTCGATCTAAAAAACAATTAGTAGGGCATCTACTAATGTGTTCAGATTTCTAGAAATATGTTCATATCATATGAAATCAAAATGTCTTTCCAAAAGACACACTCTCAAAACCATGTGAAGGATGGCGAGATTTCTCACCTGTAAAACCCCCTCCCGGATCTACCAAAATTAACCATGCCAACTAGGGTACACATGAGAATAGAGGCTACTATGATCATATTTGACCTCCTATGTCACCTTAAGGAAGTGGAATCAACTAAATATCACTTACAATCATTCAACATCATCAACAAACCCCCCATGAGATAAGTCAATCACTTAGACAGCCTACCCTTGGGTCCCACTACTATTTTGTATCTTTTCAGCCATTTTCGCTCTCATGCTATGGGCAAGGGAGAGACCAGCAACTCAAATTCACTCTCACAGGCCTGCCTGCCAGTGACTATGGTCTAGAATTTCCATTTCTATGCCAGTGACCCTAAGATTTAAGCCACTTTTCTAGCCCAGAATCCTAGTCTCTGCCTAGAAATTTTTGTAACTACTATAAGTCATTAAAAACATGACAAGAATGTTGGCCAATCAAAAGTCACCCTCAGGGCTAGCCCTGAGCATCCTCAACTGGGATTGACATTTTTTCAAACACTTGGCATCAATCCAATCTACAGGTTTAGGATAAAATACAGAGCATAAATGGCTGAAAAAACTTATGAAACATCACCAGATGGACCACCTCCTTCTCCATTGAACTACTAGATCATCAATTAGGGCTTGCATCCATCCATTTAACAGTTACAAGTAAATACGTGAAATAACCATGACACAAACCAATCACACAACCATGCTTATAACTAGCATTATGCCATGTAAATATCAGAGATATGATAGCCATTAAATCCACATATAAATAAGCTCAAAAGTAAGAGAACTTAGCTTTTATTAATCATAGAAAAATCCAACTAGCTTCGGGCTTCCACATACCACCAGACCATGGACATGGTTGAACCAAATATCTCTTTCAGCCAATCACCCCTTTTCCATATTCCAAACATGAATGTGGGATCTCATAGAACAACCAAGTGAATCTAGAGGTTAACCCACCTCCACCCTCACCAAACCATGATCGCACCAAAATCGGTGCTCTGATCACAACCGAATAGAACTTGGAATTCCATCTAGAATCCATCATTATCCTTAAGGAATTTTTTGTCTCCTTGTCTCTTAGGCTTTACCACAATCCAAACCCATAACAATAGGCCCTAAACCGAGACTTCTCCCTCAAGCTTTACCGTATATCCCACGAAAATCAGTCAAGAGATTCCTAGGCCTTTGGGAATGAACCTTGAGACCACCTCCGCCCCGGAGTCTGAAATCCATCCTACAAACCAAAGCTCAAAACCGAAATAAACATCCCAACATACCATGGCATCTAGAAAAAGGCTAGGCTAGGCTAAAATCCAGTGTCATAAGCCGACAATACCATGCCACTGATAGTAAGAGAACCATACACCAACATGCAAAGCCATGCATGTCCAAACCAGCTAGGAAATCACACATGAAAAATGTTACCTACAAGTATTCTTGTTGAAGTTGCTTTATTCCTACTTTTCTTTCCTTGTTCCTTGCTTGCCTTGCTTTCCTTTTCTGTTTTTCCTTTCCTTGCTCCAAACTAGAGTGCTCCAAGAAAACTCTAAGTGACCAAGAGAGAGAGAGAGAGAGAGAGAGTAATGACAAATCTCCAAACTTCAACTGACAAAATCCATGAACTGGTCCTCAGAAGAGTTTCTATGCATGAGGCCTCTATTTTCTTCATTTTCCATTATTTTCCTTCAATTTCCTCCCCACATGCAACTTGTGACCTTTCACTTTATTTTTCTCATAATTTTCTTTATTTTCATAAAGAAATGTGCCAAAAATGTCTTTTTTCCTTTTAATGCATTTTCCTTAGCCTTTTGTAATTTTCCTTAGCCAAAACACACATCTAGTGATGCCCAGTAGGATATATTTGCTCAACATTCAACTTGGAATTATTGTCCCTTAACTGTGGTCTTATTTTTCCTTTATTAAGTTTTATTACATGAACTTTTCACCATGGTTGTTACAAAACCCTCCCCCATAGAGAACACCATCCTCGGTGTTAAACCACACCATGACCTCAGCAAAACCACTGAAAAGAAACATACTACCTATGGAGCTTTATAACTTAGCTCATTATATTATTTACAATGAATGACTTGCTCAAAAGAAAAACATCATGACAACATGACTTAATAACAACCATACCACATCTTGGAGCTTTATAACACAACTCATGGTAGTATTTACATCCATATACAAATATCAAAACATCAGCAAAACATATGCCAAACATAAATCAACATCAAACCAAACCTGCTTTTCCTCAAGTGGAAAAAAATGAAGGATATAGGGCCTGCATCTGATCCGCCATCTCCCATGTAACTTCTTCAGACCCAAAGTGCTTCCACTACACTTTAACTTCCTTTATGGTTCTATTCCTCATCATAAGATGTTTCCATTGTAGTATGCACTAATGTTCCAGTTGGAACTCTCCTTCTTGCTCCACCTACAATACAGACCAATCAATAGCATAATCAACATCTTTTATATACTTCTTAAGCCATGAAATGTGGAAAAAATCATGGAATTTCACTATTGGAGGTAGTGTAAGTCGATATTCCACTAGTCCAATCCTCTCGAGAAACTCAAAAGGCCCACAATACCATAGTGCCAACTTGGGGTTCTTGGGATTAATGTGCAAATACACATGCTCCCCAACATGAAACTCTTTGATCATCATTTTTTGATATGCATAACTCTTTCTTCTATCTTGTGCTTCCTTGCGATTCTTCTTTATAACATGCATTTTCTGCTCCATGTCTGCGAACATGTCCAGTAAAATAATTACATTGTTTACTGGATCACTCTAACTAATGGGAGTGCTACAACTCCACCCATACAATGCCTCGAAAGCACTCATCCTCAATGACTCCTAATAACCATTGTTTTATGCAGACTCAACCAATGGTAGATACTCTTCCCATTTCCTCTGCTAGTGCATCACATACATCCTCAACATATCTTCCAAGATCTTGTTGACCCTCTCTGTCTGACAATATTTCTATAGATGATAACTTGTGCTGAAGGCCAACTTTGTACCCAAGCCTGCAAATAGATCCTTCCAAAACTTGGAAGTGAACTTTGCATCCTTGTCTGACACAATATTCTTTGGAACACCATGTATTCTCATTATCTCTCTAACGAACATTTGTGCTACCTCACTACTTGAATATGTAGTCTTTACCGAAATGAAGTGAGCTATCGTGCTTAGCCTGTCGACCATGAACTTAATAGAATATTTCTGCCTCACTATCCTTGGAAGACCGATGATGAAATCCATGGAAATGACATCCCATTTCCATTCTAAAATCGCTATATGCTATAGTAGACTACCTGTATGCTTTCAATCTACCTTTACTTGTTGACAATCTAAGCATCTAGCCACGAACTCAGCCACTTCTTTCTTCATATTCAACTAATAATAGAAATTATTTACTACCATTAATGTCTTCTGATATCCTAGATGACCTAAATATAGTTTCACATGAAACTCCCTCAAGATAAGCTTCTTGAGCTCACTACGATTCGGCACATAGATCCTGCCTTGAAACCTCACCAAGCCATCTACCGTGAGACAATAGTCTACACCTTGATCCCCTATCCATGTTCCTGCACCTATACCTACACCTGTATTTGTACCTACACTTGTACCTGTACCTATAGTTGCACCTCTACTTGCTCCTGTATCTGTGTTGTGATGTAACCTGTACATGATCTCCATGTATTTGTCATCCCGCTAACCTACCTACAAAACCTATCCTGTAACTCTGTCCCATAAAAGCTTATAGCTTCTATATGATTTACTAGTAGCTTCCTACTAAGAGCATCTGTAACCTGATTATCCTTCCCTTTGATGTATTTGATCTTGAATTCAAACTCACTAAGGATAGCCAACCATCTAGCTTGTCTGGCATTTAGATTGAGCTGGTCAAACAAATACCTCAACCCACTATGATCGCTTATCAATGTGAACCTCCTGCCTAGAAGATAATGTCTCCACATCTTCAATGCATGAAACCATTTCTAGCTCAACATCAGGCATCAGATAGTTCTAAACATGCTCATTCAGTTTCCATTACACATAACACACTACATGTCCTTCTTGCATGAGAACTCCACCAAGTCCCCTTTTGCAAGCATTTGTAAACATCACAAGCTCTTGGTTCATATATACAATATTTAACATTGTTGCATGTGTCAACATCTACTTAAGTTGCTCAAAACTATCTTCACATTCTACGGTCCACCCAAAATTCTTACCTTTCTGCTGCAATGATGTGATAGGATATGCAATGCATTAGAAGTTCCTGGTGAACCTCCTATAGTAACTTGTCAATCCCATCGATGAGCTCACCTCATCTACATTCTTAGGAGCATTCCATTCCATGATGGTTGATCCAAGTCCAGGTGTGACAAAGGACCCTTCCAAGACCTTTTACTTTCGCGATGGGTTATATTGCATTTTTAAAAGAACATAAATAATACATCTGCATGTTGTAAAGAAGAGTAACATGACATTCATCAATGCATGAAAAAATAAGTCATTGATAACGGAGTTCGTCCAAGAGGGACTACGTCTCCGGGCCCCGGTGTCAAGATGGTGTAGGTCGCTGCATTAAGTGCTATCAATAATAATGATGTACATAGAGATGATGCCGCTATCATACAAGGAAAATGCCCTCACGCAAGAGTGGCTCCAAGAGATGTTCCGTTACAGGAAATCTTAATAAAAAATGACTCCTATCAATATGACACAAACTCATACATCATGAGCATCCCGCCAACATGGTGTAAAAGGGATCTCAATGCAAACATGCATGACGACAACATGAGTATCCCATCAACATGCAACAAAGGGATCTCAAAACACATGACGAATCATGACAACAAGTACATCACATAGATGATTCCACATCACATCAAGTAGGAATCATGAAAATGAGTAAGAAACAAGATCCCACATCAAAAATTAACAAGGATCTGTGCAACACAATGCATAAAGAAGAAGTATATGAACGCAACATATACCTCACAACCAAGGGCCATCTGAAGAAGTGGATGTCAAACTACTAAAGTTGTTCAGACCATCGATCTCCCTGGATCAATCGCATGACTGCTCACACATGGATGTTGACACCTGCATTCCACTTAGAAAAGTGGCTGAAGAATAGAATGAGAAAATGAGAAATTTGAACACACCATCAAATTTGTGGCGTCAAATACTGCAAAATGGACTGTCCAAAATCTGAATTTTGAGAAGTTGAGAATCTGGGGCTCAAGGAATCTTTTAGATTCCCCCTAGATTCCTCAAAGATTTTGCTCCATGGGTGGACAAGAAATCTGCAACTCAAATGGCAAATCTAACCTTGCCATCACGATCCCTGTGAAAAACCGTGAAAAACAAGTATAAACTTGACTATATTCTGACATAGAGAAAAATTACCTCCTCGGGAAAATTTCAAGCCTCATGGTTCCACTACCTGTTTTTACATTAATCATGGTTCCAAATGCATACTGAAAAATGGCTGAAAAATGAAGAACTGTGATGGAGACATGAACAACGCCATTGCGTTCATAGCGTTGAGAAGTGTTGAAACCATATAAAAATTGTCAAATTCTAACAAAGTGAAAATTCGGCCCTCTTGCAAAATTCTGCCTCGAACTGCATGCACAGCCTCCTCCTATCTCAAAACCCATGCTCACTCCTAGTTACTCCATCTATCTCAAAATCTATGTAAATGAGGGTTAAATATTTTTCCTAGGTGGATTAACCAAGGAGTTCAGTTATGGCATAACGGTAAATTTAGAAATTGGTTGAGGAGGGGTCGGGTGGTCAAACCCCACCCCTCCCTTTTTTTGCATGTATTGTTTTTTTTTTTTTAAACAAATTAAAAAAAGGGGATCGGTTCTGCATTGGGCGGCCCACCCCTTACCTCTGTATCCATTGGTGCATTAATGTGCCATTGCAATTGGTGTTACATTGTGTTAACGGTTATGGTTGTGTCTTCATGGGGCCGCCATGTGGGTGGGGCTGGCCCTCCCACCAGCCGTGGGTTCAACTCCCATTGGCCTCACTAATATCATACATATGGTGAGTTGGGGGTGGTGGGGTTGGTGGCCCCCATGCCCTTTAATTATATTTTTTGTTTTAATAATAACAAAATGCACCTTTTTTGAAATTTTATTTTTAGTCATAGGAGACTATTTAACGACCCCATTATTTAGCCTAGAATCTGACCCAGGTTGGTCAGAATCTAGTGGCCAAAAAAAGTCCAAATCATGGCCTCCTTAAGCTTGCCCAGTCATAAAAAATTCAACCCAGCTTTGACTGCTTCTAACTTTCACATACAGACTCGGATTGACGAACCCTTCACACCGCCGCGATTAGAATGATGAGATCTATGCTTTGGTCCTAGTTTGAAAGCATTCTGATCACTTCGATTTTTGAGCTTCCCTAAGTCCTCCTTGTCCAGTGTGTGTATCTGGAGCCACCTGGATCAATCCTCCCCATCGAGGAGCTTTTGGTCCTCGAAAAGCATGAAAAATAACCTACAACTTCTTTGTACCTTGTCTGCATCACAAGCATCCTGAAAGGTCTCTCTTCCATCTCCTTCACCTTTGTTCTTTAGAGCCTTAAGCGATGAGCCGACACCTGCAACATGTAGTACATTGCTTTGCAATTTACATGCTTGAATTTCATGACCAACTAATGACCCAAGCGTCCCACACTTGCCATGAGTTTATAACACATACTCGATGGTCGAGTTTACATTAAGATGGACGTAAGACCTCATCTATGACAACAAGGCCAATCTATCATTGTTGCTTCAACAAGTGATGGAAAACACATCATCACTACAACACATGATTTACAAACATAAGGCCAAACACTATTTTTTTGACAAGTGATGGAAACCTAACATCACTTTCATAGTTTAACATGCGACACCAAATAAGGCCAGCCATCATTGTTTCTGAACAAGTGATGGAAAGCACGTCATCACTTTTACATTTTAAAATGCAACAAATGATTCAAAAAATAATGACCATGAAATGAGAACATGTCTAGAAACCATTTTTCACTTATCAATGTGAATGGGTCACCTCCTTGTGGTGCATTCGACTGTTGAATGACTGCTTCACCTAGTTCACACACTAACGCTTTGTCTTTAAGGCGTTGCTCTGGATGGAGCCTCCAACAAGTGGCTCTTTGATGGCCATTTTTGTCGTAATGACTGCAATACATATTCTTTCTCCATGTCTATTTAACCTATTGTTGAGAGGGTCTTTCACGCCTCATCCTTTTGTGTGCTGCCATTCTTTCCCAACACTTAGAAAATGTATAGTTATGTAATCCATAAAAGGTGCATGTTTTTCGATGCCATGTTTTACGTTCATTATTATCAACATGATCATAATCGAAATGAACATTCGAAGATCGAAAGTGGTTATAGCTTCCCTTGTTGTCTCTGATGTCATTATGGTGATGAGAGCTTGCCTCAGCTCTCTCCCTGCAATGGGCACTGTCGTGGGATAATGGGGATGCGTTCCCATCATTCTCTTTCCTCGACAATTTCATCGATGTCTCGGATGACTCTAACACCTTCGAGCACTCTCCTTTAGTGTATCTCAAGCCTTCAAATTGATGTTCGTGCACAACCTCCAAAGGTTGAGTTATGCATTGGTTATTAATACCAAGTTTTTATTCCTTCTTATGCCTCGTCCTTGTAAGGAGCCTCATGTTTGTCCTTGTAATTGGGATCTCCACATCTCCAATAGAATTCATACTATGTGACGAAGAAACCGACAGGAAATCAACATCTTTTACCTCCTCTGTTGGCTTGGAAAGAACTGATGAGGGTTGTTCATCATCTATTGTTGGTGGTTCACTTACTATCTCAACACATTTCCCAACTTCTTTTCTGACATACCCAAGTCTTGTTCGACATGGTAACTGCTATACTTTGATGGGGTTGACAATTCCTTAGCCATAAATGCCCAAGTCTTTTCCTTCATACCCCATTTTCTTCAACAGTTTGGAGCCAATTCCTATGGTATGATTTTCAAAAACAACAAAATCATCATCAGAAAACATATATGAATTCAGAGAACTACTTTTTACCTCACATGGGTCACGCTGCATCTTTTCCAAGGCCTCATCCTTTTCTTGCATATATCGTAGCAAACTATGTTTCTCGTCTTTCTCTTCATGTAGAAGTGTCTTCAATTCAGTGTTCTTTGTTTGAAGATTATGTTTGTTGTGCTTCAGTTCTTCCAGGGCCTCTTCCATCACTCACAACTGAAGTTGCAATCACTCATTTTCCTCTATCTCTTTCTGTAGAGTTTCATACATCATCTCCACCCTTTTGGAAATGTTGATCATGGTCTCGTACATTTTTTTTTCATCCTCTGTCGCTACACATTCCATTGTTCACACTTGCAATTCACATCCACGCAAAGACCACTCTAATACCACTTGATCCAGGTATAGGTGTGACAAAGGACCCTTCCAAGACCTTTTACTTTCGCGATGGGTTAAATTGCATTTTTAGAAGAACATAAATGAAAACATTTTCATGTTGTAAAGAAGAGGAACATGACATTCATCAACACATGAAAACATAAGCCGTTGATAACGGAGTTCGTCCACGAGGAACTACATCTTCGAGGCCCGGTGTCAAGATGGTGTAGGCTGTTGCATTAAGTGTTGTCAATAGTGATGATGTACATAGAGATGATGTCGCTATCATACAAGGAAAATTCCCTCACACAGGAGTGGCTCCAAGAGATGTTTCGTTACAGGAACTCTCAATAAAAAATGACTCCTATCAATATGACACAAACTCATGCATGATGAGCATCCCGCCAACATGGTGTAAAAGGTATCTCAATGCAAAAATGCATGACGAAAACATGAGTATCCCATCAACATACAACAAAGGGATCTCAAAACACATGATGAATCATGACAACAAGTACATCACATATACGGTTGCACATCACATCAAGTAGGAATCATGAAAACGAGTAAGAAACAAGATCCCACATAAAACATCAACAAGGATCTGTGCAGCACAATGCATAAAGAAGAAGTACATGAACACAACATATACCTCACAACCAAGGGCCATTTGAAGAAGCAAATGTCACGCTGTTGATGCTATTCGAACCATCGATCTCATGACATCAATCACATGACTACTCGCACATGGATGTTGACACCTGCATTCCACTTAGAAAAGTGGTTGAAGAATAGAATGAGAAAATGAGAAAAATGAATGCACCATCAGATTTGTGGCATTAAATAGTGCGAAATCAACTGTCCAAAATCTGAATTATGAGAAGTTGAGAATCTGGGGCTCAAGGAATCTTTTAGATTCCCCCTAGATTCCTCAAAGATTCTGCTCCATGGGTAGATTAGAAATCTGCAACTCAAATGGTGAATCTGATCTCGCCATTGCGATCCCTGTGGAAAATCGTGAAAAACAAGTATAAACTTGACTATATTCTGACATGGAGAAAAATTACCTACTCAAGAAAATTTCAAGGCTCATGGTTCTACTCCTTGTTTTTACAACAATCATGGTTCCAACTGCATACTGAAAAATGGCTGAAAATACAGAACTCTGATGGAGACAAGGATAGCGCCATTGCGTTTGCGCCATCGAGAAGTGTTGAAACCATATAAAATTTGTCAAATTCTAACAAAGTAAAAATTTGGCCCTCCTGCAAAATTCTGCCTTGAACTATGGGCACAACCTCCCCCTGTCTCAAAATCCATGCACGCTCCTGGTTCCTCCATCCATCTCAAAATCCATGTAAATGAGGGTTAAATGTTTTTCCAAGGTGGATTAACCAAGGAGTTTGGTTATGACATAATGGTAAATTTAGAAATTGGTTGGGGAGAGGTTAGGTGGTCAAACCCCGCCCCTCCATTTTGCATGTTATTATTTTTTTTAAACAAAACGAATTAAAAAAAAAGGGGGTCGGTTCCGCATTGGGCAGCCCACCACTTACCTTCGTATCCATCAGTGCATTAATGTGTTGTTAGAAATTGGCATTACATTGTGTTAATGGTTATGGTTACGTGTCCATGGGGCTGTTGTGTGGGTGGGGCTGATACTCTTGCTAGCTGTGGGTTCAACTCCCACCATCCTCACTAATATCATACGTATGGTGAGTTGGGGGTGGTGGGGTTGGTGGCCCCCACCCCCTTTAATTATATTTTTTTGTTTTAATAATAACAAAATGCACCTTTTTTGAAATTCGAATTTTAGCTGTAGGAGACATTTAATGACCCCACAATTTTTCTCGAAATCCATCCCAGGTTGGCTGGAATCTAGTGGCCGGAAAAAGTCCAATTGTGGCCTCCTTAAGCCTACCCAGTCATCAAAAAGTCAACCCAACTTTGACTTCTTCTAACTTTCGCATACGGACTCGGATTGACAAACCGTTCACACCATCACGATCAGAATGACGAGGTCTACACTTTGGCCCTAGTTCAAAATCATTCTAATCACTTCAATTTTTTAGCTTCCCTAAGTTCTCCTTATCATGTGTGTGTCTCTAGAGCCACCTAGATCAATAGCCCTTATATTTTCCAGATCTAATGATCTGCCTTCCTTGGAGACAACATGTCCCAAGTAATGTATCTCATTTTGAAAGAAGTCACAGTTGCTAAGTTTAGCATACATTTTATGCTCTATTAGCAATCTCAAAATTGTTGCTAATTGTTCGACATGTTCCTCCTCATTCTTAGAATATATCAGTATTTCATCAATCAATACAATAAAAGACTTGTCCAAATAAGGATGCAACATGATATTCATCAAACTCATGAATGTAGCTAGAGAATTAATTAAGCCAAATGGAACAATCAACAAAGTCATAATGCCCATACATGGTCCTGAATGCAATCTTGAAGATATCCTTTTCATTGATGCATACCTGATGGTATCCCAATCTCAAGTCGATATTAGAGAACAATGCTGCTCCCTTTAGATGATCAATCAAATCATCAATCCTCAGCAAAGGTTACCTGTTCTTATTCGTTACTTTGTTCAACTTCTTGTAATCAATGAATAGTCTAAGAGTACCATCTTTCTTCTTTGCGAACAACAGTGGTGCACCTCAAGGTGATACACTGGGTGTGATGTATCCTTTCTCCAACATTTCCTTTAGCTGCAACTTCAAATCTACCAACTCAGGTATCCTCATCCTGTAAGGTGCTTTCGATGTTGGATCTGCCCCTGGTATCAATTCAATAGAAAAGTCTACCTCCTTGTGAGGTGGAAACTCTAAAATGTCCTCAGGAAATACATCCTGAAAC
>APFE030181638.1:91539-104386 GCA_000404065.3 Pinus taeda
TTCTCGTCCTGTTGGATGAGTTTGTCGCTATTTAGTTTAACGAGTTTAACGACAAAGATAACTCGGTCTCTTTCAATTTTAGAGAGTCTGAAAGAAACGAAAAGAAGACTCCAAAGGTTCTTTTTCGTTGTATAATCCCTTAAGTCTAAAAAAGCATAAAATAATACAAAATGAATGAATTTTCGATAGTTTTAAAGAGCCGAACAAGACAAGCGCTCGATCTTTTTGTGTAATAATCCCTCAGGTCCAAAAAGATTAAAATCTAAAGGAGGGATAGCACTTCCGATGCCTTTTAACGAGCCAGAGAGACCAATCGCTCGGCAATCTTTTCATATTTTATAAGTCAGGTGAAAAGAGCTTAAACAAGACTCATTTTCGAGGAACGAGTGATGGTTTCGGGTAGTAGCTGATTCCATGTAAGGTTTGGAATTTCCAATCACGACAGTGTTACAAGGATGGCTAGCAGAATCACTCTTCGCAGATGTTCCTCGAAGGGGTAAACAATCATATGGGGGTGAATGATCGGCTAAAAACAGAGTGGAGGTGATGGCGAGAACATGACCAAGGCTCAAAAGCTGGCGATAAGGCGTTCATAATGGTTATTTACCTGTTCATTTTTTAATGAGCTTAAACGCGAGGAGAAACACTTGCTCATGACTTATGTTTATTTTTTAACAAGCCTGAACTCTGTGACAACATTGCTCGCGGAGAGTGCATGCCCCCAACATAATAACGCAAATCGAGGTGCATGACCACCAAGCTTCATTTCATTCAACTCGGTGGTTGGAATGAAGGTTTACCTTCGAGATCTTTGAAAGATCGTAATCAAAGACTCGATTTGGAAAGGGAGTCATTTCATTTTTTAATGAGGTTGACACAGTAAAATAACTATCCTCATAATCCACCATATTTACAATATTTGAAGGATGATTAGGGTCACTGGAATAATCTTCTTGGTAATTTGGAAGATGGGAATGATGGTGGTGATCTTCCCTTGGTGCCTCTTCTATCATCATTAGCTGAATGATTCCTTCGTCTGTAGAATCTACATGCAACCAAGGATCTGAAGAGGTGCCATATTCCTTAGACCTATCTATCCAAACACTCGTTGAGCATTGGTTTTCCCCCCAAGCCAAGAAAATTGATTTCTACAATATTTCTATTAGGGCGACGATCCATGCTGACAAAATGTTCAGGAATCTTCTGAATCTTATGGAAGATATCATATTGCAGGTTTCCACTGTGGCCACTTATGCTATATTGTTTGGAGGCATTAGGGCAAAAGTACCCATCAAGGCAGGTTCTTTTAGGAGGCCTACTCCGACATTTTGAAGCGAGTGAGAGCTTCCGTGGATCATTGGAATGCTTCCCGTAACTTGTGAACTATTGGGGAGGAAGGTTTGTTGGTCGACGATTATGATTTCTCCTTGGAAGGGAAATGCAATATTCCTAAAATAGGTCGACACAACGGTGGCCATGGCATATATCCAGGGCCTTCCTAGTAGGATGTTGTAATCAAGGTTTTCGTCAATGACTTAAACATAAATCTCTACTATTTTTCCCCCCAGTTCGACTTGCAAGTTACTTAGTATCCCATACGGGGTGTATGTTCATCCATCAAATGCTTTCAATGTCGTTGATGATCGTGACAAGGACGGAGACCCTAGAGTTTTCCAGCAACTCATTGACATGATACATGTGGATGCCCCCTCATCAATAATTGTTTTATGAACAGTTTTGTTGAGGGCTTTCACTTGAATGAGGAAAGCTAGTTGAACTGGTAACTGAGGGTCGTACCCTTTATGATTAAAAGATACAAGATTGGAATCTGTTGGGTCAATCCCACCTATTGCTGATAATAAAGCCTGCTTTTGGGAGGGGCAATTTTGCAGTACTTCAAAAGTCGACATCGCGGATGGCGATTGAGCTAAATCCTCCACTATATTATAGTGTTGTGCTGCTTGGGCACGAGTATTAAACATCGATTTGTGTACTACTCCCTTTGGTGGTTTTATTGTTGAACTACTAGGTTGTTCATTGTCCTTGTTGTTCAACATCTACGGATTCCCGTAATCTTTACTCCTTGTCGTTATAAGAGTGTCATTCAGTTGCTTCGAGATTGAAAACATTAGCACTTGGGATGGGGAAGCATTTTCATTAGCAACCATATTCGTTCCTGGGTTTGGAAACGGCTCAGTCAATACAGCTGAGGTTTTTGAACTTTTGAAAGATTTTCTAAGTTCCTCTTTAAATGGACAGTCCCGTGTCCAGTGATCCTCGTCACATATATGACATGGAGTTTTGGGTTTCACATTCCCATAAGGGTTTGCAGAAGGTTTCCTAGGAGATAAGTCTCTCTGGCTTTTCTTCTTCCCTTGTTTTTTCTTCTTGCCTCCTGGTTGCTTGGTTTCTTTGCCTTTGTCTGTTGACACAGCGTTTACTTCCAAGGCTAGAAGTTCTTCATTTGCATCTTGATTTGAAACCGTACGGGCCTTTTTGGATGTGGCCTTTGCGGTTTTAGTGCTTGTCGTTCCTATCACACCATCGCCGGCATGAGATTCCTTGTTTGATTTAGGAGGCGAAGGGACAGAGAATTCTGGTCTAGGAGCATCAGGGATTTTATTGTAGAGCATGCCAGACTGAGTATAGATCAAGTCTAGATATTGTGCACGAGCAATAACTTGCTCTTCAATGACGACTCGCCCCTTTGCCACATCTTCTGTAATAGTGGGTAACAGTGACTTAATAAACCATTCAGCCAATACTTGATCAAGAACATATGTTTTTACCATTCTACGACGACGCCGCCACTCATGAATATGATCGGATATGTGAGTGGTTGTCGTTTGTTTGAAATTGGTAAGAAGTTCAGTTCCTGTTTTGTACCTGATAGGCAATTGAAAATGGGTTAAAAAGGTTGTGGCTAGGGTACTGAAGTTATCAAATGAATCTCTAGGCAGTTCGATATACCACTTTGTTGCCGAACCAGTTAACGTGCGTTGAAAGAGGCGAAGCCGAATCGAATCATCATTGAGAGTGTTTGACGAACACCATAGATGAAAGGTCATCACATGATTCGATGGGTCTTCGCCCAGATTTCCATTGAATTTAGGAATATTCAACGGAAGTTTATGCGGGATTGCCGACCACCAAGGGGCGTAGGCAATTGGATTGTTCGTTACTTGAATTAGATCTGGTAACTCTAGAGTTGCCACAAAGGGAAACTGTTGATTTAGGCTTGGTTGAGCATACCCAGGATAAGACAAAATTGTTTGAGCAGTCGAGCTTTGCATACCAACATAATGCATTTGATGTTGGTAACTTTGGTAAGGCTAATGGGCATAACCATTATGATATGGTTGATACTGTTGCCCATTACTCGCAAAGACTTGTTGCTCATATCCTTGGTAAGATTGCTGGAATTGTGGTTGTTGGTATTGCACCAGCCATGGTTGTGAAGCCATGGACTGTTGTCCATCACTGACCGTTTGACCAAGATTGGGGTTGGGGTTCCCCATTTGAACCTGTGCCATTCCACTAGTGGGTGATTGTGGTTGTGTCAGAGGTACAAGAGATTGTTGTATCGCCACCTGTGAAACTTGAGGTTGGCATACAATTGGTGACGCTTGTACTTGTGATACAGCCACAATAGCCAGCGTAGTTGGAATGTTTGTCATAAGTGAAATTTGTTGTATTGAGCATACAACTCTTGGTTGTTGAGACAGGACTAGTACCCAACCGCTAGTTGTGATCCCAGCATAACCCAAATTTTGTTGCGAACTCACGCATGGTTGTCCTTATGGAGAAGACAATGAAAGGGTATATGGCCCTCCATACGATGGTAATCCAGTGCTCAAAGGAATAATTTTCCTTTGGGGACCAGTTTTCCCAAATTGACCTTGTGATGGATCAATTTGTCGAGACTCAACGTAAGAGATTCCAGATATAATTTCGAACGAACAAACGGAACAGTCCATATTATCGAAATAGTCTCAGGATGGACTCCATCCAGTGACTGAAAACTGGTTGGGACAGATGGCACGCCGAAAAACATCGTCGAAACAGCAGAAGGGAATTCTGTTGTTGTTGCGTCAAGTGACATAGTCCTTGATGTTGACGGTTGTTCAGACATGTTAAGTCTATCCAAAAGATTCCTCAGCAATTCTTCAGGAACTTTCGAGGGTGGGTGAATATTTTCTGATGAAGAAGGATATAGGGTGATCTCAGCTCCAAGTTGTGTTGGAGTGCTAGATAGAGGATCTTCCACAATCTCTTCTATGGCAATCAATCCAGGGGGAAGAGGTAGACCGTCAGGTTCGTAAAATGTTTCTGGTGCCGAAGAAGATGTAAGTCCTGCAACAGCAGATGGTTGGGGAGTAACACCGTTTGAATCGGTTGTAGACAGAACCGGTTTAGGAATAGAAGTGTTAAACGTCTCACTAGGATCAGTTGTAATGTCTTGTTGTTGTTGCAGAATTTCTTCGGTAGAGGTAGGGATTCAAGAAATGTTCGGAGTAACCGGAGTCTCTGAGGATGTTGGAGTGCTTGCTCCAACCGACCTAGGGGACTTTGACATGGTTAAACGAGTTCTCTTTGTCCGAAAAGGCTTCGCTTCCGGAGTCAGCGATGGTTGACTCGTAAGTCTCCGCGAACGACGGGGTTTTGATTGAATTTCTTCCATGATTGTGTATTACTTGATCAACTCAAAATAAAAAGGTGAAAAGGTTTTCCGAATTAAATGAATTTTAGACACTTTGACACAACTTGTTTTTTCAATTTTAAAGAGTCAAGAAAAAACAAAAGATGACTCTAGTCGCCTTCAATTTTTATTGATCTTGAAGTGACAAGCGCTCAGAGGACCTTTTCTTTTAAGGAGTCTGAAAAGGAGAAAAATGGGCTTCTCTGGAGATCTAGGCAGAGAGGATTACCAAACCAATCATAAAACTACAAAATAATTTTTACGGTACGGTAGTCAGTCTTCCCGAATGCTGGTGTTCGGTGCATTGCGATCGATAGGGCGGCAGACACGGCTTCCTAAGGATAAAGGATGCAGCCTATAGTGGTCTCCCAATATATACATGACGGTATGTGGGAGCACAAGTCCGTACTAGTACTTATCGTCTCAGAGTGGAGGAATCACCCCACCAACGCTGAAAGCAACAGTTACCAGGCTTTACGATGCTGGAATATGTCTCCAGCCTAGACCTCTAGATGTTGCGTTAAGTTCCAAAGCATTGTTAGATTCATTGAGATTTATTTTAAGTTGATCTTGTTTAGCAGTTTGCCTTTCAGGTTCACCACGTGATGTATGTAAAATTCCTAAATGCAGTCTAAGATGATAAATAGACGTTTTATCTTCTTTCAGCAATGAAAATCGTAGCTACTAAAGGGGAAGAAAGTCAAGCATATTTTCTTCACAGAGCACACGCTAATATGCACAGTCCTAAATCAAGCCAAGCATTCAAGATGCAAATGCACATGCATGTATTGGTTTTTAGTTCCCTTAATGTGTAAATGACACTAAGAAAACTATGTGCAAAATTGAAATACTTTAAAAGCGACTGTACTCAACAAAATTCTTTTTCAAAAATGAAGTGAAAACGAGAGAGACACTTTGCGATTTTGAAATGGAAATTGCTTTTCGACACTTTAAAACTAGTAAATCAAGTCTTATGCAATGATAACTGTATAATCAACTATCTAAAACAATGTGATTGCTTTCTAAAACTGAAAACGACAGCTACGACACTTTCAGATCTAGAGACGACAATTTGACTATGTTATTTTTTGCAAAAGAGAACTAAAACGATGCACAATACATAAAAAACGTTTATAGTTATTTACACTAAGGAGGCGGAATAATGCAAGAGAAGGGAGTATTCACAGAAGCACACTGATTACAGACAACAAAAACTCTTGAATAAGACTGAAAACAGTAAGAAAAATCCATAGTCGGAGGGTAAAATCAGTCCTCCCTGACCATCGCACCTGTTACACAGTGAACTCAGTATGCAGTGCAGTTACTCCATTCGGGAAGTGTGATGCATACAGGCTGCCTTGAAGGTAGGGTGTGATGGTTACTGTGTGAGACTTTGAACGAGACTTCACTCACAGTTTTCAGTTTAGATCAGGTGTTTAAGCTTAATAAGTACAGATCAATGTACGTAAAAACACAGGGGTGATTTAAGAGGTTACTAAAGCCACCACTCAGGGCAATTAGATTGCTTGTAGATCTATTGTTTAATTTATAAACAAAAACCCAGAGATTAACTGAAGTAGCATTGATTTAATTTTCATTTGTATGACAAATGTAGTTCAAAGGCCAACTGGCTTGACTTCAGGCTCCGTCTGTATGTTTATAAAAGAAACAAGGATAGATAGGCTAACAAGTAATCTAGTCGGTCCCCAATGGAGTCACCATTTTTTTATATGGGAATAGTGTCCACACGGATGCTGCTATTCCCACTAAGATGTGTGGCTATCTTAGAAACAAACAATCAAAGTCTATTGTTGATTCCTTTTATGAAAATAGATGAGAGGAGAACCAAGAGGGGCAACCTGAGTCTTGCGCTCGATTCCCTCTCCTTCTTGGTAGAGTTTTGTTGCTCGCTCTTTGTCTATTCAGCTTCAAAAGGGACCTGTAGAATCACAGCAACATACTACTATGCAAGAAACAAGGATCTAAATTCAAAAATAATGTAGGATTAGATGTACATTAACCATATACAAGCACATATAAACAAGTACACCAGGATATGGAAGGAAACAAGAATAGATTTTGTGTGATTATTTGTGTGATTTCGCCGAAGATTCTCTAAACAAGAATAACTTTATTCAAATAAAAGTAGCAAGAGGATTACAACCATGAGAAGCTTTGACCCAGCATCATCCTCTAGCTAAGAAGCCCTTATTTCACCTCAAGCAAAGCAAAATCACCCAACACTGTGAATGTACACAAGAATACTAGCAGCGCTTCTCTATAGATTACAAAATTCCAACCAGCGGATCTCTGTGATGAGGGATCCATATATAGATGATTACAGAGAGGTGAGTCATCTTTTTGGATTTTGATTAGTGTCTTCTCTCTGATAGTTCCTGCTTCCACTTGGAGAATGAAGATCTCTTACTCATCCCTGGTCGAAAATGGAGTGGCAAGTGTCAGAGGGGAAGCTTCTGGAAGATTCCATGATCTTCCACCTCGCATTTTGGTCTCTGCCATTTGTCCATTCCCGACCATCACACCCTACAGAAGAGTGAAATAGTATGCATCACACCCTGTACATTGGGAAGGTGATATAAATCGCACCTCCTGCATGGAGCTTTTAGTATGATCCAGTTTTGACCATTTATGAGCAGTTTTCAGTGGAGAACTTCTAGGATATGATGTAATCAGTTGACCTTGTTCCTTTAGGCAGTGAAGCAGCCCTTTTAGGGACTTAAGAACCCTCAGTTTATGGAAATTTTTGATTGGGGTTGAAGTGCCCAAAAATTTCTATAAGACCCCTTGACTCATTTGAGGTTGAGAGTGGTGTACCCATATGGATTAAGTGTGACCTTGTTGAGGGATCCCACTTTCCACGTAATTAAATATAGGTCCTTGACTGACATAAGGAGTGTTCATGTCAATCAAGGACTGTCCCTATTGTCTTGTAAATAGAGGGGGAACAGTAATGTTCCTCGCTGGTATGTGCATATTGGGAACATTGCCCCTAGGCATCTAAACTTGGGGGTTAAAACTAAACAATGGATTCCAATTAAAGGGGTTGTTAAAGGGACATGTGCTAACCGTGCTATATGAAATGTTATAAGGAGAGCTATATGTAGCACTTGTCAAAGGCCCACGAGATGACACAAAAGGGGCGAAAACTAGTATGTACTGGGTTCCTCTTGTGTTGGGTGTCATGATAGGGTTTGAACCTGGGAAAAGTGGGATAGCATGGTTTTCCATTAGAGGTGTGGTACTGACTACCAACTGGGGAGGTGGTGGTGGACCAAAAGTTTCAAAAAAAGCTCACGACCCGTTATTCATCGATGGGATGGGTGGTGTAGGTCCAACAAAATATGTATGAGGCACAAATGCAACTATAATCAAGAGTGATCCCAACAAATTCATGATCAAAGGATTGTATGGAGGAATGAAACCTTCAGTAAAGAAATCTTCTGGCAATCTTGAATCATGGGATGTCCAAACTGATTTGGTGTTAGATCTCGGAAACTAGTTGCCCGAAGATGGGTAATCTAGATCACTAGGGCTCGATGGATCCTCCATAATGAGTGGGGGAAGACCTAACAACTGTCTAGATTGACAATGAAGGTAGGACGTAGCCATGGTGGTTGATAAATTTTATCAATATATTTTATAGTGATATTTATTAAAGTCTCTGTGATAACAATCTGACACTTAAAAAATAAAAAATACACTAAATAAATCAATCAACAAGCAAAGGGTATGACCTTGTTTGATAACCACCATTTGTTGGTGATGAAACTTGGTATCACAATGGATAAAAGAGAGAGTTTACCAAATTTCCAATTACAATTACTCTTGATCTTCGCCTAAATCTTAGATTAAGGGGCCAAGTGCTCTCGTGAAGACGAGCACCCTCCCAAAAGCCAAAGATAGAGTAGTTTCGTTTATGTTAGGTATGAGGGAAGCCTACCCCAGTCACCTTGTGTTCATCCCTAAAAGTATGGCCACTATGGTTACCTTAAATCACATAAATTACTAGCGTGGACATAGTCGTAGATAGTACGTTGTGTGGGCAGGATGCCTGAGTCCTTGACTCAACTCCGATATCCTCAAAGGGATCCCTAATACACAGAATACCCAAAGGAGATGTAAGTGAAGGTGAGCTACCTTCATTTACAGTTTGATGTTGTCTCGTATTTATCTCTGGTTTTATTGGAGTGGTCTCAGATAGTATGAGTGCAGAAGAATTTCCCTCATTAATGACACTAGTTTCAGTGTATGATCTTGGGCAGTTAACTCACAACTGCCTAACCCAAGATCCTAGCCTAAACTAATGTGTGTTTACTCTAAAAATAGTTGCTGATTGATTTTATTAGGTAAATTTTAAATGTACTTCGTTAGAGTCTTTGGTAGGGGTGTTGATGTATGAAGTTATGTGGGAATCTGACTCAAATCATGCAAAAATAATGCTTGTAAATTTCACTTTCGATGAAGAAGTTGCTTCTACAAAGGGAGAGTCATTTATACATAAATATATATACCATGCATCCAAGTCAGTAAAACACTAGCACAAACATAACTAACAATGCTCACTAACAAATTTTGAAACCAAATAATGCAGATCTAACCAACTAAGTAGAAAACAGTAAAAATTTTGGATTTTTTCTTTTATGAAAACAAAAACTTTAAGAACTAAAGCTATTTTCTTACACAAAAAATTGTTTAGGAGACATATCAATCAAACAAGGACAACTACAGATCCTTGATCAGTCTACAAGCAAATTTTCCAACCCATTAGGTCATAGAGTAGTCTATTTATCAAAGAAATGGTTGGCTAATGCTCTGTGATAGAGGGTACAAAGAGTTACTTTCTGCACTAACACACTATGTGTGAGGCCATAGTGCTTTATAAAGCACTGTTTACACTAGCAGACAATGTTAGTCAGGAAAAAGGCTCAAAAAGAAGGTTGTGCGGATCAAATCTAGGTTTGAGCACTAAGAGAAGGGTACTGTATAGTCCTAAGTGGTCAGAAAGGGGATTAAGAAGTACTGGGAGGCCTGGAAGAAAGAGAGATCAAGGAACTTTGGGAGAAAACTGGGAATTAAGTGTAGTTCCCAGCAGAGTTTTCAATTCTGCTATAGGGATTAGTGCACGGGTGTTTGGTGATGTAGAAACCCTCATGGATCTTCCCGGGATCCTTGGAAAACTGTTAGATTAGCTATAGTTGTCACAAAGATGCATGCATATCTATGTTAAAAAAATGAGAATCAAATCAGGAAGGACTTATTACCTCAAGTTTTGGTGTGGTATTACTAGAGAACACAAAGTAGCAAGGCAGAAGATCCCTTAGCTAGCTCCAGATCAAAACTTGCACATCGATTAGACAAACGTAATATCACAACATATAACGTTGATGAACAATGCATTAACATATAAAGATATATAATAACATGTATCTAAGCCACTCATAATAAGGACATTGCATAAATATGTAAACAAATTACACTACCAACATCACGGAGTGGACAACACAATTGTAGTTCTATATTGATGTAGAAAAGAGTGATTACAACCACTGGTTGTGTCATCCTTCCCTTACTCCATCTCCTCTCTCTCTCTCCCTTCTTAACCTCTTTCTATGCCTTAGTGAGAGACTATGCTCAACAATCAAATAGATAATCCTTTCAAATGTTTCGACCTCTTCCACAATGGCCCTAGCCTCTCATATATAGCATGAGAGGATAAGCCTTGCCAAAACCATCATGAGCTCTGTTGTCACAAAACCATGTACTAAGGGCTGCTACTTAGTGAGATCTCATGCAACTGTTTCAAACCAGACTTTAGACTAAGGATTAGCCTCCCTAGTCAGAGACAGCTCTCTCACAGGTTTTGATATGCATTTAAGAGCAAAAAGATGGCTAACTCTTTATAACAGTGAATGAATTTTAAACTGGTTGGAACAACAAAATCAAGGCTTCTTCCATTGGGCTCATGGAGTTGTACATTTCTACAGTAAACAAGCAATTACTGAATCATAGAAACCAAGGCATATAATGTCTCACTATTCAAAACATCAACTAAGAAGGACTGCAACTCAACAAGGCATACATAGGAAGTCTGAGCATCAATGATGAATTCAGAGTGATTGCATGTCTAGTGAACTGTAAAATAAGATACATAGAACCAAAACCACACACATTCTGAACACTTGGGACACACGATGAATCTTGGGAAGAAACAACAATATGCTTTCTATTACTATGAAAAGAAACTTTACATACACCAATATGAAAACTCTGTCTTTTTCATAAAAATCTCCAACCCCTATTACATAAAAGATTTAGCTATATATAACATCATCCTCTAACTACTTGGAGCTTCCTCCTCCAGCATGAGGGGAGCTCGATCTTTATCATTAACTAACAACCTTATCTATTCTTAAACAAACTTATTAAATACATCATGTATCATGCAGTAAATACATAGAATCCCAATCCAATTTAAACTCTAATTCTAACTCCTCGTGAGTATGATGCCTTTCTTGAGCTTTGACATCTATCCTTTTTGATATGGCTGAGCTGGATGTCTTTAGTACTCCATATCAACTTTGTACGCCAACTCTTTTAACTGCTCAGTCATGCTGGAGAGGTCCCTTGCTTCTCGGTCCTAATTTTCCTTAATTTGCTCGGATATACAACAGCATATTTGAAACCTTTAATAACCCCTGGTATGTACTGCTGCCATGTTGCTGATGTGTTGTAAGCGGGATTGATGGACATGTGTCTCTCTTTTCAAAAATAATTTCCCGCTCATGATATCAAATAGCTGCTCTGCATTTAAAATCAATACCTACAGCAGTTTCGTAGCGCGCTACGAAACTGCTGTGTGAATTAAAAACACAGTCCTCCTTTTATTTAAACCAGTAGAGCCATGGTGGCCTGATCTTTGACAGCTGTGCTTTTTATTGAACAGCATATGCCCGTAATCTGAGTAGGTTCATTGGCTTCTTCAAGAAAATTTACAACAAAACCACCTTTTTGGCTTGAGATTGGAGCCTCGGCCTTCTCACAGGATAAACTTCAAGCTCCCTTGAAAATAATATGATCCACACTATCCTGCAAAGACCAAAATGAGTTGAGGAATACCTGCAACCAACTTGATTAGATCTTCTTAATGAATTCTAGAAAATGACCCAACTAGGGTGCTAAGGTTGTCCACCGAAATTGGGAAGAGACTAGTTAGGGTGGCAATGAGATTCACCGAAACTAGTGTGAGGCTCTCACTTGAAACCCTCAGACTGAAACTTGCATGAGCTTATTTTAATGGCAAAGAGAGATGATGGGATAGAATACATCCCTTCATTCTACTTCAGGAAAAGATTGATATGTTAAGAAACAAGTTTCAGCTAATGCAGCAAATATTCGTCTTCAGTAATCTGCTCCAAAATTGGTGACTTTGATCCACTGTTTGAAGATGGAGACAATTGGAAACTCATAGTCCATATATGGACCAATCTCCAAAGAATCTCAATCTATGGATACAACTGAAATTGGCCCTCTGTTTGTAAGGAGAAAAATGTGCCAGACCCCTGGAATTGCCAATCTCGTCCTCCTCAGAATTCGACCCTCTTTCAATTAGCAATGAATAAGTTTCAAAGGGCAGTGTATTTCTAAAAAATTCAGGCTTGTCACTTGTGCAAGAATTCTGGAACTGATTGGGATTAATAAGCCGAGCGAATGTCTTCAAGGTAAGACCTAACTCAGCCTATCTAAAATTGGCACAATCACTCTGGTATAACTCAGCCTCGGCTACCTGGAATCACTTCGACCTCAGATACAGGAATGCCACTCTGCCCTCTTAAATCTGAAGTAACAATCAACTCGGCCTCCCTTGATTTGGCTAACTTTTACCTCTGCGACAGGGTTGGAATTCGGCCCTTTCTGCAAATTCCTCCATGTTCATGGCATATGATCCAATAATATGAGCTAGATCAATGAACTCGGAATCATTTGGATGTGCCATGGCAGTGTTCCACAGGCCACTGACGGCAAGAACCTGGCCTTCATCATCTTGAGAAGGTAGGTCCTTAAAAAACTTCATAATATTTGTTCGACGCTTACTTGGATTTGCCGCTTTCATAACACAAAAGAAACACC
>APFE030181640.1:0-14386 GCA_000404065.3 Pinus taeda
GATGCATTGTTGGCATTATCTTAGAAGTCCTTGGTTTGATTTCTCAAGAGTTTTCTGGTGGAGTAGATCAATGTGTGTTGGTCTGAAGGTTGATTCTGCTGATAGTTGATCTTGTCTCTATGTCATGTACTTATTTTCATATCAAGGTCATCTAACGACCTATTTTGGTTCCCCAGTATGCCTAGGATGAATACGTTTTGTCTATCTAGTGTATTCCCACTTAGATGGGAGATGGATGTATGTATGAGTCTTGATGATAGGAAGGTTACTTATAATGTATGGAGTCACGTTCTTTCTGGTTGAACATCTTTTTGCAGACATCATTTTCAGCACAGAGCATATACAAAGGGGGAGCTCGTTCAGAGTTTTCAGCAGGTACTCAGGGGGAGTATGGTAGTCTGCCCCTTTACCCTTGATGTCAAAGGGGGAGAGTGATTGGTCGTTGTTGCCATCAAGTCCAAAGGGGGAGATTGTTGGCATTATGATACATATGTTGTACTTGATGGCAACCCACTTCATCTCAGATGATAAACATTATAGTGCAGCAAAGTTCACGGCACTTTCATGCAGAGAAAAGTCACGCACTTTCATTGCATAGAAAAGTTGCTTTCATGGAGAGAAAAACTTCAAACACTTTCAATGCAGAGAAAGTTTCCTTTCATGCAGAGAAAAGTTCACGCACATTTCATGTAGAAAAAGTTCACACAAACTTTCAATGTAGAGAAAGTGCACGCACAATGGGAAAATCTTTTATTGGTTGGTTCATGGGTATTAGTCCGACAGTTTTTGATCCTATGGTTTTGGTCCATGGTATTGCATCCAAAAGTATTGAACCCAAGTATTGGGTCCGTGGTATTGTTTCTCAATGGTTTTGGTCCATGGTTTTGAGTGAGGCCTAACCTATAAAAAGGAAAGGAGATCATTTGGCTAATGACAAGTGTTGAAAATCTTAAGAAGAGCAAGATCTAAATTTCTGATAATCGGTTGGTGAGACATAGTTGAATCTGAATCAAGGAGAAACCGAAGCATTATAGGTTAGATCTACTGAAGAGAGAAGCAACGGCGCAGTGCAGAGGTGCATAGAACGAGAGAAGAAGCAGGTGTGGAGTTGCACAGACTCGTCATGGAAGAAGTGCGGATATCCACATGTTTCCTTCGGTGAAGTTGCAGACCTTTCTTGAAATATATTTTAGCTGTCTTTTATCTGTTTCTACAGAGATCTGGGTTTAAATTGGTGTCTGTTTACTGGTGTTATTTTCTGGTTACTACATTCTGAGAAGTTATTTGTTTAAAGGAGATTGGGTGATGCACATGTACATGATGTTTTGGATCCAGTTTGAAAATTGATAAAACGTGGTCCCTGGAAGGAAAGAGAAAGTAGTAGCCTTCTGTAGGTCAGCACCTATGTACTAGTATTTCAGCTAGTACAAGAGCTAAGGGGGTTGTAGCTCCCTTCCAGAAGAAGATGGGAAACGAGAGAAGGTTGTAGCTCTCTGCAGGTTGTAGCCTGCGTACTGGTAAAAGAATGCACCAATACAAAATCATTGTAAGAAGAAGTTTCTAATTGAAAGAAGATAAAGACATATTGCAGCAGGTGGTTTTCACCCACATTGGGTTTCCACTTTACATCTTGTGTTCCTTGGTGTGACCATCTATTGTGTTCCTACTCATTATTCTATGGTTCTCACATATAGATTAATGACAAACATTTGAAGAATAAATTAAATTATAAGTTTGGAAGGTATATGCAAGTTTCAATTGTCAGATCTGAAAATATTTGTATAAATTGATAAGAGTTTGATAAAACTGATTCACCCCCCCCCCCCCCCCCTCTCAATATTATTTCCAACACATTCTTCTTTGGAACATTATTCCCTTTCTCATAATTTTATTTATAATGACATTTATAGGCATAGTGACCTACTCTTCCACACGGAAAAAAATTTAAAAGGAATTTTACCTTTGAACTTTCCGGTTCCTACTTGGAGCTTCTTCATAAATTCATTTCCTCTTTGTTTGAAATATAAATTGTTTCCTTAGGCTCTTATTTTTCTTTCCCTTTGTTTTTGACTTTGAATGCTACTTCTCTAGTACCTAATGTACCCCCTTTTCTCATCTCATAATATATCAAGATCCTATGGAGCTATTCAACAATGAGATTCTTCAAATCTTGCATTTATTCAATGGAAGAGACTTTGGAATCAAACTTTGGGGCTAGAGATCTTAAAACCTTTTCAACAACAATAGAATCCTTTATTTCATCACCAAGGTTTTTCATTGAGTTAACAATCTTATCTACTCTAAGGAAAAACCTTGCAATTATTTCATCATCATGTATTCTAAGAATCTCATACTGAATTCTAAATGTTTGAAGTTTAACATTTTTTTACCTTAGTGTCACCTTTATAGCTTTGGACAAGCTTATCCCATATTTCCTTTACGGTATTCAATTGCATGACTTTCACAAACTCAGATTTAGTCAAACTTCCCAAGACAACATTGACAACCTTTGCATCGATATCATACTATTTCTTCCTTGCATCATTTGTGTGAATGGAGGTTGGGTATTAATATCCACCTTCAAGAATTTCCCATACATCTGCTCACAGTGCCTACAAATATACTCTCATTCTGACTTTCCAAAATACAAAATTAATTCCATTAATCAAAGGTGGCTTAATAGAAGATAATCCTTCTTGACTGCTCATATTGATGGATCTCCCTTTAAATGATCAATCTTCTTTTGAGGGACCTTCTTTGATACTAATTATTAGGAAAACTATTGAAGGGGGCGGGGGGCGGGGGTAATCAATATTTTAATTCACTTCACACATTCAATTTATTATTTGAAATTCTATACACCATTGTTCTTCATGCAACCAGTGTATGTACGTGACTTAAGTGAATGTAAACAACACATATCCAATTTACTTAATTTATCATAACATTCATCAACAAGTTAACTTGACCATTACACCTATCGGAAGGGAGCTCCTACCCCCTCACTGAAGGCTACAAAATTCATCACCTTGTGGTCCTCATTTTATAATGCTTCACACTGGATCCACCTATCAGACAATCATCAAACAACATGTAGGCCACCTTTCATCAATTTTTCACACTGGACCCACACCAACAATAAGCCCAAACCAAATATGCCAAACTGACATACTGAGTCATAAAAACTGAGCCACTGAATCACTGTAAACCAACTGAATCCTTGATAATACATAAGCCATTTAAAACAAATGAACTTTTGAATATATACATGACTTTTCCTAAGAGAACCTGCATATATACATGCTTACTCTGCATAAAACCCGCATACAGTTCTCAAATCACAAAATTATTTAACTAAATCACTGTAACACTAAACCACTCACTAAATCAAACACTAAACCATTAAAAAATCATTGAACCATTCCCTATCATACTTTTGCAGCATTATAACTGATTAAAATTTCAATCCACAACTAAATTAACTCCAACACCACTACCAGATACCGATCAAGACATCATTTACAAACAAGAAAAAATAGAACAAAATCACCAACTATAAACAACACTACAAACCCTGACCATATCTAACTCAAAATATATATGCAACAATTATTAAGTAGAACAATATATATGCGCTTAGCATGTGTAACACTCGCGTATAGATCTCAACGCACTGAAAAAAAATATCTCAGAGTATGTATGAAACTCAACAGAAATAGATCCGCGTATGTATGCAACTATTTAGAAGCAAACCAATGTACATATTTTAGATCACTAGGACATATCTTCATTTGTAACCACAATTTACATGCTACAACCTTCACTATCACATATTCAGATCATAACATCATTACAACCACATATCTATCATGGTTAGCTATAAGCATAAATATAACAAGAAAGTGTACTCATTGGTCTTTACTATGCTTTCAGATCTATCAAATTTTAAACATCTCCTTGCTCCCTGGTGCACACCTGTTTAAGATAAAATCACATATAAATAACTCACTCACTTGCACACACAACACCTTGATCTCCATCTCCTTATATAGTTTTTTCAATTTCCAATACCTTAGATAAATCCTTTGGTAAAGTTGATCGTATCTTTTGACAAGATCAAATAGATGTTGCTGCCCTAATTACTATGGGAAAGTACCATGATAAAGACCCTTGGTATCTATATTTCCATGGTTCGGATTATATACACGGCTTTTTCTCAAAGGACCTGCAACCCTTATTCACAGGAACCGCATATACTTTCTCAAAATTCACTTTTGTGGTCCATCTGTCACTGAACTATCCTTTCTCCATCCATAGCAACACTATTAATTTGCATGAGTTCCACAATCATCATATTATCACAATGTTTAAATCAAGTACATATTTGTCAAGTAGGTTGCCATCAAGGACACACATTAGCCATAATGCGAACACTTAGTCTCCTAAATCGTTCATTGTTTGAAGCTTCCGAGAAAAAAATGTTTTAGATAAAATACCAAGATGATTCGGTTGAGGCAACAAAACCCTAGAATCATAGCTTTGATACCAAATTCTATGCTTTAAATACATGAAAAACTATAAGTACACACCATGTATACATATGTCAACATGGAACACATCTCCAAAATAAATGAGAGACACAAGTTACACAATAAATCCATTGATAATAGGAGAAATCTCTCCAAATCCCCAATACAATCATATATCCAAATCACTTGCCCTCAATAATGACTACATGATATCTCTATATACCTATTCTCATATTGTACATAAATTCTCTTTCTTATTAGCTGACACTATTACATATACATTTACACATTACATGAACATTTAATCCCATATATGCTCCCTCTTATGTGTTATCATATGCATTTAACCTCATATAGTCCCCCCTTACGGTCATATCACTTTGAATTACACATATTGTTAAGAATATTACCCATTTAAAACTTAAATTGGTAAGGATATTGTGAACTCAAAGTAACTCTAAAACCATACAATATAACTATATTCCTATTTCTTTATTCCCATTTTAGATATTTTGAGAGAATCTTGGGATTTTGGGGTCTTCTCCATAATAAATTCATTAGCTACACATGAACCACCAATGTCAACACAGGTTTAGAACTCAACATCGTAGTTGTAGAAACAAATTTTATATAAAATATTTATAGACATTTTTTTTCTTGCAAAGTCTATGAATATTTAGAAGGCATTTGGACATTTGTGTTGTGAAATATCAAATATTCCAACAAAATATCCATTGCCAAAATCAGGTGTTTCAATGAAAATGTAATCCTAATAGGATTCAATGGGAGCATTTGAAAATAGTGGTACTAAAAAAAAAATTTGATGCTTGCTTTTCCATTGCGTTGAACATCTTGACTACCAAGCATGTGGCTGACAAAGTAGCTATGATATTGAAGGTATTGATATAACTTTATCAACAATAAAAATATGGGTGTTTTTTACTTTAAGAGTGGAAAAATTCAATCTATTTCCATCACTTGAAGGTTGTTGATGTTGGATGAGCTAAGACATCAAGGTGTTGAACTATGAAATGGAATATTTTTATTAAGCATGAGTGTATATACTCAATGTATATGATGATAGTGGTTTTCATCACTTGAATATTGTCAATGTTGGATGAACTAGCACATTAAGGAATTTACACACATAATTGCAAAATTTAGGTAAGCATGGCCATTTAACATATATTTATATATGGAGAGATGTATGTGAACAATAGAGTGCATATAGTTAGGGTACATGACTTATTTTTTGATATAATTTACATTAATATTGAAGAGTGGATAATGAAAATATGTCATGTGGTTCAACCTTAAGTAAAATAAAGTAGAATTCTTTTATATCGACAAGACATGACATGCGTAATTTTGAAGAAAACATTTGCCACTTAATTAAGAAAATACACAATCCCATTGTTACTAGCTCTATCCCATAACCACATTTTTCTTATGTACAATTTAATTTTCGGTTTTCACGTGTCTTATTGTCATGCTCATGAAATGAAACATAGGTTGAAAGACCCTATAAGTAATGATAATAAGGGTTCAAATCCACACATATTCAATGATTTTAGGCCCATCCCACTCTGTAATATCATATACATGGTGGTTAAAAAGCTTTTGTCATCCAAGATGAAAGATGTTCTTTTTACCTCTCTCTCCAAGGAGCAATTTTGGTTTCTCTGGGGTCCGTCAATTCATGATTATATCAGCTCCACCCAAGAGGCCCTTCAGTCTATCAAATTGAGGAAACAATGTTCTCTCATTCTTAAGATGGATATTGTCAAGGCATATGATAGGGTGAACTAGTCTTTCCTTCTCTTACTTATTTTCCAAATTTGTCTGGACCTATTGACGACCAATTGGATAATGGGTTTTATATCATCTTCCAACTTTGTAGTGCTCATTAATGGGGCTCCATTTTTGTTTTCTTGGCTTCAAGAGGATTATGATAGGGATGTTCACTATCACAACTTTTATTTCTCTTAGTCATAATTAGGACTAAGCAGGATAATTATCAAAGTGAAGAGGGAAGGTTGCCTTAAAGTATTCAATGTGATAAAACTCATCCTTCTTGCTCATCTTTTGTTCATTTATGGTATCCTTATGATGGGTGATGGTTTTGAAGATGAATGGAATACATTTACCATGTTTTATTTATATTTTGTTCAATTTATGGTATGTTGATCAGTAAAATTTTTTTTCTTTCTTTTATAATAATGTTCCAATACAGAATATTCGACATATTGAATCAGTGCTACCATATAACATGACTCCTTTGGATCAATGATTCCTATACTTGGGATTTTTTCTCAAGCCAAACTATTATCATGTGGAGGATTATAACTGGTTATTAAAGAGTATTAAAGGCAGAGTAAACAATTGGTGCTATAGATGTATTTCAATAGGTGGCTGAATGACTCTAATAAAGTCGAAATTAGAAAGTATCCCCGTGTATTTTTTTTCTCTTGCAAATATATAAAAGTATACCATTCACAACATTCGTCAATGTATGAGCAAATTCTTATGGAATGGGTAGAAAAATATTTGCTTATCACCATTTGGTCAAATGGAACATACTTGCCCAATCAAAACATAAAGGTGGTTGGGTGTTTAAAAACTGACATTGGTTTGGTTTTGCATTGGCCATGAAAAGTACTTGGTGGGAAATCACAGGTGATGGTATTTGGAGCAACATAATTTTGGAGAAATACTTACACAATCAACATGTTTCAGATTGTCTTTGGTCCTTTAGGCCTCTCAATTACAGTGTTGGACTAAACATATGGAGGGGCATGGTGGCCACTATACCTTGGATCATTAAATGGTTGATGTGAAAGGGTGGTAATGGAAATCATATCAAACTAGGGACTAATCCTTTTATAGGGAAACTTATTCCTTTCATTTATTTCCCGAGATGATCATTCATCTCAACTCCTAAGGTGTTTTTAGACTATGTCATGATTTTATGTTTTCCTCATAGCAGTCTTTTACTGGCATGTGGAAAAGCACTCCCATTTAGGTCTTCGCGGTCCTCTTGCTGATGAATGAGTCGTGTTCATAAAAAATATTTTACTAAGTGGTCTTACTCTAACAGACGAGGACTATTCTACTGTATTGGATTGGAACTCCTCATCTTCGCAAAATCGCTACTTTCCATTCCTATAATTCCATATTAGATCGCTCTCCGTAAGGGTAAATTAGTGGCACTAGAAGATTCAAGATTAACCCATTTCTTCGAAATTAAAGTGCTTTAGTTGGCTGGCATTAAAAAATTGAATTCAAACATGGGACCTTCTACTACATAAAGGATTATCTGGGCCAATTGTATGTGTCCTCTTTTCAAAAGAATCTTAATCAGTAAATCATTTATTTTTTATGTTTAATTTCTCTAGGACAATCTGGTAAGAAGTTCTTAGGTTATTAAACATCCACGACATTGGCCCAATGGTGTCTCTTGATCACTACCTTCTCTGGTGGGAGCACAACATGGGAATGTACATGGGGATTTATAGAGATTCACCCATCTTCATCGCTTGGGGCATCTAGAAAGTCTAGAATAATTTATCTTTGAAGGAAGAACTATAGAAATAATTGGTATTCTGGCCTAGATTATGGGTTTCCTCTCAGATTATGTCAAGCCCTAGAAGCCTCCTCGAAGTATATCCTTTCACTTTCGCCCCAATCCTCTTTCTTCAAATGTGGGCTTCTTTGTTGTTGCATAATATTTAGGGGTTTGTGGAGGAGGTGCCATCATTTTAGTTCTACGAAATGTGTCTTATAATATTTGGTTGAATTTTGGTGCAGGGTCTAATACCAAAGCAAAGATTTCTTCTTCTTTGGCTCTTTATATTTTGAAACTTCATTGAACATTGTCTCTCTTCAAATATACGAATATTCTAAGTGTGCGTTGGATTATTTTGGGGAAGTATCATTCGAGGGTCCTTTCCCTCATGCACTGGATGGACCCTATCCTATTTCTTAAAGGTCTCTTCCATCATAAAGGAATGGAACGAACAAAGGAACTATCTGTCCATAAAAACTCTACAGGTGGAGGAAAGGAACATATTTTTTGAAGAATGAAGAGGCTTACAACTATTGTGAAAGGGATCATTCCATATCTCCAGTGATCTTCAGCTGGCTCATATGGAAAACTTCATTTGATACATCATGAACTCTATCCTTCTATTCAACCCTTGAACAATTTATATTTTGTCTATAATTTTTATATAAAGGAGTTTAATGTATCAATAATATCTAGGTTTGAACATTTTTTGTAATTTTTTTCATATATCACAAGTTTATGGCTACTCATATCATGTCTATTAGTGGTCTTGGTTAGAAATTTTGTGTTGGATACTTCTATTGATATTGCAACTATCCACCTTTGAGTTTTTATGGGTCACATATATATGTAATTGTACTCCTTTTTATTAATGAATGGATGATTTCTTTGCTCTATAAAAAAAAGTAGGGAGAAGTGGAGGGTGTGTCCAAACATTAACCTTTACTTGATTCCATGCATACAACACCAAAAATTTCAACATAGCATTAACCATAGCCTATGAGGGTTTTAAGCATTGATGTTGAGGGCTGCAAATAATGATTAATTGATATATCTCATTTGTGGTAAATGGTTGCTATCTATTTGTGCAAATGTTGTTGAATATAAATTTGAGGATCAATGGAAAGAATTACAACACTTAGTTTATAGATATGCTAAGTTGCTCTTAAAATTTAATATATGCAAATAATAGAATTTTTGGTAAAGATCATCAATGCTACAATTAACCAAGACTGGAAGTCAGATGAGAAAGCTCATTAATGATCTTGTTTCATGTTGGTATGTTGATGGATAGGTAAGAATTCTATTCATTTATACCATTACATAATAGAAATACTATGAATTAAATATTTAGAAAAGTTGTCTCCAATGGAAACAAATTAGTTTTTGTATTTTTATAGTATGATGGGCGGGGAATAGTGAAAAAATCAGACTAGGAGAGGACACCTAGATAGAAAGTAGGAACTTATTCGATCTTCCTAGAGAACTAATAGATATTTTATAAGGATGGGGCATTTTTCCCCTTGCAAAGTGAGTGGATCAAGGGTCAACCAATATGTGGTAGCAAGGTTGGTGAAATGCACTAACTTTACAAGGGTAAAAATGCCCCATGAGAAAATGATGGGTGGGAAACAATGAGAAATAAAAGTAGGAAAGGATACATAGATAGATAATAGGAAATTATTCAAACTTCATATATAAATACTAGACATTTTGCAAGGTTGGGGCCTTTTTATCCTTGAAAAGTTAGTGGATCAAGGATCAACCAACATGTGGTAGCAAGATTGGTAAAATGCATAAAGGATAGGTATGGAAAGAAATAATGTAGCTCTCTTATAGATATATTGAAACAAAATTATGCATATAAGAGAAGGTAAAAATATTTATTATGAACAAAAAAATATGGTTAGGGGGCATTACGTAGCTCATTTAGGATACATGGAAATGATTTACAAGGAGGATCAAGAACTCATTTTACTTTTGCAAGTGGGTGGATTTAACACGAGGAGAAATTGAAATGTTATGTAATGAATGCTACCAATACAAGGGAAAAATAATGCTCGAGTGTGGAAGATATGGAGTATTCAAAATGCCTTCAATGATAAAAAGGATAAGAAACATGTTTTTTTGTTTATTAATTTTGTTCCAAAGAAAAAATCAAAGGTACATATGGATACAATCAAGATACTCTTTAGATAAATCTCAATCTAACACAACCAAAACCTACACACATACAAACTCCTTAAACACATTCGACTAACCCTCTTCACTTTATTATAACAAAAAATTCCCAATTCTTTGCAGTAGAGAAAAATACTATTGGTCCTTAACTTCACATAGTTTACCTTGAGTACATACCAACATTTGGTTTATTCCCTTACTCTTAGAGGCTAAGATTTAATGGCCATTTTTATAAAGTTATGTTAAAAAAATTCTAAGACAATTCTTATTTGGTGAGGAAATCAATGGCTTATCAAATGTTCAGTTTTCATCATTTTTTGTAGTTCTATATTATTACTTTTGAATCTTTTTAGTTATTATCAATCCATGTCCCCTAGATGTGGTGAATGTTGATGCATAGCCCTCATTCACCTCTTGGAAAACATTTTTGAATCGAAACAAAGATGAGTGAGGTCATATACCTAGGATGCACGCACAGAATGTGGTACACTGAGTTTCATGAGGCTAAGAGGTTAGTGTTGTAAATGTAACTAGTTTTCATCTTCATAATTATGTTGTACTCATTTCAATATGTATCTTATGTAAAAAACATAATAAGAAAAGAAAAAGTTATTATTTTAAAGCATGGATTTCATGCTCTTTATTGATGGTCTTCTAGATAAAAGCATGTTCTTCATGCTTCTAGGATTTGATAGGTCATATGGTTTATTGTCATGAGTCAAGAGAGTCAACATCATGTTTATAAGACCCTTCCAAGAAAAATATATCTTGTCAAAGAATTTATTTTAGTGTAGAAAGTCCTAGAAATCTCCAAAGTACAAGTCAATCTTGGAAGCTTCAAGTTGGCCTAAAGAAAGGATTTCAACCCCTTGGAAAGGCTATATAAAGGAGTAGTTCAACCTCATTTGGGGCACATTCACTCATAAGTTTCATATCTCTTGAAAATGATTCAGTCTAAGGCTAGAAGAGACATGGAAGGTGGAGCGAAGGTATAGAAGGAAAAAGGAGTCAAATAACCTTGTTTTGGGGATATATCTCTCTCACACATGTGAAATTCTAGGGTTTCTACAACTACAAAGGATGTTGAAACTGCAAGGTTAATATGAAAAAGAGAAAATTGTAGTATCAAGTTGTTAGAAGGGATAATACTCTATGTTGAACTCGTTGAACTTGGAAGGATCTATCTTGCTCAAGGAAGGACTCTTCAAGAAGCTAGATTAAGGTTGCTGCAGTATCTACAAGGCTGAAATTGTAGGACAAAATTGCAGGGCAGAGGTTGTGGTCAAAGTTGTAGCTAGAAGCTGGTTTTGTTGGAAGGGATGACTTAATACTTGGAGAATGACTTGGTCTAGAGTTTGGGTAATTGTTGTCTCATTTGAAGCAGATTCTATAAGAAGAGAAGAGATTTTGGGTTTTCTCCTTGGAGGGGTTTTGCCATGGCTTGGAACCTAACTTTTGTGTACACTATATTTATTATTTTTTACTCTTGATATTTTTTTGATGAAGAATATCTAATAAATAAACATAATAAAAATAATAAAGTTCATAAGAAAGTATTAAGGTTAAGGAAAATTGGAATTAGTAGCTGCCACATTACATTTTCTAACATGGTATTAGAGTTAAAGTGAACAATAAGGAGACTAGATGGGTCATCTTGTGGACACAAGAAGGGATTGCTGAGGGGAAAGGAGACATATTGATCTAGAAGAAGGGTCTCATCAAAAGAAATCTTGGGGAATATTGTTTAGCAAAGGATCTAGTTGAAGACTTGTTGGAAGACCTCCCTAAAGGAAGTATCGAAATATTTTGGTGTCATCACTTTTGGAAGCCATTGTTAAAGTATTTTTTAAGATCTTGAAAGCCCCAAGATAGTTGAGAAATAATAAGAAAGAGAAGACTCCTAATCAGCAAGTAAGTATCATATTGTTACTCTATGTATGAATCTATAGGTCATATGGGTTATTTTTGTAAGGAAAATAATAAGCTCCTTGGCTCATCAAATTTCCTAGCATGGAAGAAAAGGATCGACCTGACTCTTACAAAATATGAAGTAATGGAATATGTAATTGGTGAAATTATTGAACCTAACAAAGACACAAATCAAGAACCAGCAAAGTACAAGAAAGGAGAAGTAAGGGCACAACAGATCATCATTGAATATATTGTATACTCTCCATCATTACTTCTATTATTCATGTTGCAGAGGAGGTTTGTTCATGTACATAGGGAACATTTGAAGGTCATGGGAAAATAAAAAAGAAAGAAAGGAGAAAGGGAAAATAGAAAAAAGAAGATGAGAAGGGAATAATATTTGTTTTTAAATTTTTCCTAAGTTATGATGAGTAAAGGCACTTAATTAAGGGAATGTGGGCCCTTTTCCTACGCTTTACACTAAATGGTTAAACAACAGACACCTCTCGGGTGGATTGCTATTTGTTCTGGAGTGGACCAATCCTGACAAGGCTTCGATGGGGTAACAAGCACACTATTAAGCCAACAACATCCCCCTAGAGAGTTAAAGGTAAAAATTGAAGTGCAATAGATCTATGACCACGATTGACTCTAGGGTGTTAAGCCTTATTCCCAAACCAGTCCACATGCCCTACCAGAGAGTGGTAACCAAACATGCCACCCTTCATGCCAACTTGACGACTATGTCAGCAAGCTAGGGCCACTCATCAAGCAAGCACAATCGTTGAGCGTGAAGTTTCAAAAGTAGGTAATTCCTCCCCCACTTATCATCGAATCCAGTAGTGCCACCTATCACCTCCTGATTTTTCCCACCCACACCCGTTCATAAATCGATCATTCCAATTCAAATTCAGTCATTTCTGCTATTTCTCATGTCTGTAAACTTCGTTCGCCCACCCATCGACTAGTAGAGGACCATCCTCGTGCCCACAATGACCAACAACCTCCAGTCACCAGGTAACCCATAGTCTCCGTGTCCTTGCAATGTTGTTATCATTATTAAAATGAGGAAAAATGCACCTAATACCCCCAAACCCCAAGAGTCAAAACCCTCAGAACACATAACAACGTATAGGCACCGAGGCAGAGATTCATGACCCCTTTTGTCCTCTACACTTGACCAACCTCCATTTTGACTTTTACGAAAACTACCCAAGAAAATACGATCCATTCTGAGTTGTCGAGTTAGGGTTGCATTACCTCATTTCCCCAACTATCTACCCATTTCCTAAATTTGTGTCCTAGCTCATGACCACATACATCTAAGAAAATAATTGGTGCATTTTGTTGAGTGGGGAGAAAATTCAGGAAGTCACCCAAGAATTTATTAAAACCACATTCATTTACTCTAAATCCCCTAACCTAGATAAATTCATAGAGACCACCCTCATTTTTAATTGAAATGGACTCTCAATTGAAGAAAGACAATCCCCGTTAGGGGTGATTTTAGGGGCGAATGTTCGCCCTTTGGTGAAATTAAGGGGTTTTAAATTTTTAGTGGGCGAATATTTTGTATTATAGTACATTTTTACAAATCACCTCAAATAGCCCACCTTATTTTAAGGGAGAGGGTAAAAAAGGTAAATTTAGCTGTTGAAATTAGGAGTTAAAACCTTCTATTCGCCCATTTTCAAGAATAGTTTTTATTTAAGTGAATCCTATGGGCCAAATACCATATTTATAAAAGAGGTATGGTAAATTAACAAAAATAAATAAATGAGAGGTATGGTAAACAAATAAAGCATAATTAATATAAATATAAATAAATGAGAGGTATGGTAAATAAATAAAGAATTTTTATATTTACTCCATAAGTCACCTTATATACATGCAAGGGTGTAAACCAATAAAAATATAAGTAAAGTGGAAGTATGGTACATAAATAAAACGTCTTTTTATACTTACTCAAAAGGTATGGTAAATAAATAAAAATATAAATAAACTAGACGTATGGTAAATAAATAAAACCTCTTTTTATATTTAGTCCATAACCCTCGTTCTATTTATGAAGGCTCAAGAAAGAGGTTTTATTTAAGTGAATCCTATGGGCCAAATACCATATTTGTTAAAGAGGTATGGTAAATTAATAAAAATATAAATAAACGAGAGGTATGGTAAACAAATAAAACATTTTTTTATA
>APFE030181648.1:940-24724 GCA_000404065.3 Pinus taeda
TACAGTTCTAACTATTCTTTCAATTGCTTTGTTGGCGTAGCTGTCTGCTTCCTTATTTTGATTTCTCATAACATGCTTGATAGTTATATCTCCTAGACTTTTTATGTTGGTTCTAATCCTTTGACAGATTTTGTTGATTGCAGTGCTGTTGAAGTCCTTTTCAGTTGCCATTGCTGCTATGATTATCACCGAATCTCCTATTAGTATAGGATCCTTAATCACATTTCTTTTTAAAAGCCTTGTGCCTAATAAAAGGTTGTATTCTTCAGCCCTATTGTTTGTCATTTCTCCAAGACTCCATTCGTAATTTATGAAATTTTTTCCATTTGGATCTATGATGACTCCGCCTGCTCCTGCTTTTCCTGGGTTATTTTTTGAAGCTCCTACTTTTTTCTTTCATCCATTTTTCAAATTCTTTATCATCCAGTCTGCATTTCCAACTATTGGCTATGGAGGCTTTTTTCTCTTTTGCTATTGCTTCTGTTTTGTTTTCTAAAATTGCTTTACTGTACCAATATTTTTCTTCTTGCTATAGGCCGCTACGATCCATTTTTTATACTCCATTTGTGCTTATTATCTCTGAAACTTAGTTCCAAGTTTTTGAAAGAATCTTGCCTAAACTTGGTTTTTGTTCCTTGAAAATACATTTATTTTTGGCTAACCAAAAATTCCAGCACAAGATTGAGGGAAGTCACTTCCAAATCCTACTTATTGTTGCCTTTTTTCTTTTTTGTGTATGGGTAGCTTTTGTCCCAATTTTTATGTAGTCCTGTTAGCTGAGTTGAAAAGTTTATGTTTATTTCCAAGGGACTTGTTAAATGATTCCAACACTCTCTAGCCACCATACAATTCATGAAAAGATGTTGAATTGTTTCTTCCTGCCTTTGACACATCGCACATCTAGAAGGCCCTTGTATTTTTATTTATTTATTTATTTATTTTTCAGAGGTGAGAATTTTACCTTTGAGTAGCGTCCACATGAAGAATTTAATTTTGGGCAGACATTCTGTTTTCTAAGCTGCCTTCGAGAGGCTCCAATCTTGTTGAATTTGATGTTCTTGAAGAAGATTATACCCAGATTTCACTGTGTATTCCCCTCCATTTGGGTCCCAAATAAAACCATCCTGCTTCTTTTTATTAATGGGTGCAACCCCTGAAAGGTGCAATTTTAATTTCTCCCGCTGACTTTTTAATCTTGTTGGAATTACTGGTATTTTTCATCTAATCCAATTATCTTGATCCCACTCACAAAAAAAGTATAAAGTGTTTATCCTTTTCTCTTCCATCCAGCACTGAAGTCCTCTTAAATTCTGATTCATATTTAGAGGATTTTTCCCCATTATTCGATCCTCCCAGATAGAAGTTGTTTTGCCATTCCCTGGATTTTTAGAGATTTGTTCTCTAATAAGAGGGATTATCTTTTTTTACAAGTTTCCAGATTTGAGTGCAAGGCCTATCTGGAATAGAGTCAGTTATCAGCTTTGTTCTATGATAATTTAGATATTTCATCGCTAGAACATTTTCCCACCAGTAGTCTTTTCCATTTATTATTCTCCAAATTATTTTTGTCCCTAAAGCAATGTTCATTAGACCTGGTAATCGAATTGCTACCCCTCCTTTTTCACAGGGAAGAGTAACTTGCTCCCATCGGATTAAACTGAATTTTTTGTTTTCTTGTTTTCCTCCTTGCCATAGGAAGCTTCTTATTATTATTTCGATTTGCTTGTGGGCACTTGCCGAAGATAATTATTGCATATTGATATATGGGAAGGGCTGAGAGGAGTGCCTTGATCATGATCACTTTTCCTGCCAAATTAAGCCACATCATTCCCCAATTCTGAATTTTATCCTTCATTTTTTCCACTTGCTTGCTCCATAATTCTGATTTTACCATTTCCTTTATTAATGGCGGCCTGAGATAAGTGAAATGAGTATATTTTATTCGTATTGGAATTTCCAGAATTTGTGATATACACTGCATAACTCTTGGGGAAGTGTTCCAGCAGTATATTCTGCATTTGGTGTTATTTAATATTCCTCCCGAGGCTTGGAGAAATTCATCTAACACCTTTTAAAATTGACTCACAATTATGCTAGATGCCCCGCCCATAAGAAGGGTATCATCTGCAAAAAGAGAGATTTATTTCTTTGACCCCTCTCGTTATCTGGATACTTGTTGTTTTTTCCCTTTTCTCTGGCTCTCAAACGTTGCACTTAGTGATTCAGCTATGATGATGTAGAGGAAACGAGAGAGTGGACAACCTTGCCGCAGTCCTCTTGAACTTTGGAAGAATTTACTGGGCCTTCCGTTTATTAGAGGAGCTATCCAAGGAGTTGTTATACACGCCCAGATAGTCCCTATAAAGTTTATTGAGAAGCCGATTTTTTTTAGAACTGCAGCAAGAAATTTATGGTTAACTCTATCAAATGCATTAACCATATCTAACTTCACGATCATTCTTTTCTTCTTCCTTTGGATACTGCTATGAATAACCTCCTGGACGATGATCACATTATCTGTGATTTATCTCTTGGGAACAAATCCTCCTTGGTTTTCAGATATAATTTCTGGAAGAAATTTTTTAATTCTATTTGCTAGAATTTTGGTGATTATCTTATAGGAAGAGTTGCAAAGAGAGATTGGTCTGTATCTATTGAAGGTTGTTGGGTCAGACTCTTTAGGTATGAGTGCCAAATAGGAGGATTTTGTGTTTCCTCCAATTTTTTTTTGAGCATTCTCATAAAATCTTTAATAATAGTTTCCCAATACTGTTTATAAAAAGCCATTGTAAACCCATCTGGCCCAGGGGCTTTATCGGGATGAAGGCTCCAGACCGCTTCTCTGACTTCATCCTCAATGATTTCTTTGTTTAATTCCCTGTTTTGCTGATCACTTATTTTTTTATGTGTGTTGCAGAAATTCTTCATTAACTACCTGTTGATCCCTTGTTTTTAGAAGTTATTTGAAGTGTTTATGAGCTGCAATTTTTATTTCTTCAGCTCCTTTTATCTCCTGCCCATCTACTTTAATCTGTTCAATCTGATTCCTTGCCCTCCTTATTTTCATTGTATTATGAAAAAAGGTTGTGTTTTTATCTCCTGATTTCAGCCACAGACATCTAGATTTCAGTTGACTTTCATCTTCTTCTTTCCTATTTTGTTTATAAATTTCCATATAGATTTCCTTTTTTTTTTAAGTAATCTTCTTTGTTTTCTTTTTCCTTGCAAATGTTGTCCATTTTTTCTGCAATTCGATTTTCTTGGCTTTATCTCGGAGATCATTTTCTCTTGCCCAAGTTTTTAAATGCAGCCTTAGGTTCTTTAGCTTTATTTCCAAAATGTACTGAGGAGACCCTGTGACACTTATTTCCAGCTATTTTTAATTTGTTTGCCGAATTTTTCCTTGCTGCCCCAAATTGAGTTATATCTGAAGGGGAGCGGACCTTGATTTTCCAACTTACCCAGGCTTATAACTACGAGCTTGTGATCTGAAGCTGTTGTGTGGACAATTTTGCTTTTCACAAGGGTAAATGCAGCTGCTATGCTTTCATGAATAAGGATTCTATCCGACCTTTCCTTAATATTATTCTTACCTATTCTCTTATTATTCCAAGTATACTTTCCATTGCTTGGTGGAATGTCTATTAAATTATGTTGTTCCATTATTTCTTCAAGAGCTTCCCTTGACGAGTCAGAGTGATATTTCCCACCAAATTTTTCTTTTGTGTTTCTTATCAGATTTAAATCTCCTCCCATGATTAATTTCCCATTTTGTCTTTCTGCTAGTTCTTCTTTAACTGAATTCCAGCACTTTTTTTTTTTTTTTTTTTTTTTTTTTTTTTTTTTCCTGTAATGATTTGGGGAGTAAACATTAATAATGCTATACAACTTCTTTGTATTGAGTTCTCTCAAGTCTGTTCTAATTCAGTGAATGCTGATTTTTTGAGTTATTAGTTCCCATTTCCTTTTGTCCCAAATGGTGCAGATCCATCCTGATGCTCCTGTCGCCTCTAACACTGTTTCTTCATAGTTTCTTAATTTTTGAATCATTTTTTTATTTTCTTGCTTACTTGTTTTGTTTCTTGGATCTGCTTTTACTTAATTAAAATATCTCTAGCTGCGTTGACTTTGAAGATGGTGCCAAGGCCGTGACAATTCCAAGAGACCACAATCATTATTTACTATTATGTTGGTGTGGTCCTCCCTTTCCTCTTTGTTGGATTTTTTCATTGCTTCTTGTATTTTTCCCAAGGAATATTTCCATTGGTTGTTGAGTTCCTAGTGCCATTTCTTTAGCGGCTACCTCATCTCTGATTTCTTTATTGGATTTTTTTCCCACTTTTTTTACTGATCCCAAATTTGGGGATTTTCTTTGGCTTTATTTTTGGTTAGAATGCGATCCATTGAGGGAAGAGGTGGAGAGGAAATAGGATTGGGGGAGTTGGTTATTAGAGCTAGGGAGTTGGGATTCAATGTTGGGGATTTGGGAGAGAGAGGTTCAGAGGAGTCTTCCAAGGGCTTGAAAGGATTCGTGGTTGTGTGTTCCGGGAGGATAACCTTCACTGGGGCCTGAGAGGTGGTTTCGTTTGTTTCTTAAAGCTGTGGAGTGTTTGGTATTGTCTGCTTATTGATAGGTTTTTTTCCTTTTTACTTGTTCCCATGTGTTCTCTTGTTTTTCTACATTTTCATTCTCTTTTTTTTTAAGACACCTATTAGTAAAATGACCATACTTGTGACATACCTTGCATTTAAATGGTATCTTGTTAGGCCCCTATACTATTAGTGTAACCCCTTATTGTTATTAGTACAACCCCCTTATTATATTGTTGTACCCATGTAATCCCCATATTGTTACTATTGTGCCCCATAGAAGCCCACTATTGCTATTATTGTGCCCTTATATTATTATTATTATGTCAACTTTGATTATATTATGACCCCTTAGACTCCTATATATAGAAAGGAGGTCTTTTCATTTGTATCATCGAAGAATTGTTCATTTGTGTAATGTAAAGGAGGTTGCCCCCTTGAAGAGGCTGAATTATAAGGCATTCAAATATCTTTTCTATATTTTTGTGAGCTGGTTTCATAACATTTAGTATCAGAGCTTTGGATTCTAGGGTTTCGCTGCTCCAAATAGGTCATTGTGACATTTTTGCTATAACTATTTTTAATGTGATGTTTCAGAAGCGAACAAAAAAACCCATTTGAGATGAAATCGCTGTGAACCTCGAGTCCGAATTTTAGAGCTTTTCGCGCTATATTTGCGGAGATATGATCTGAGGAAGTTGGTCCTTTTGCAGACTCCTGAATTAGATTCCAAACAGGTGACCTTGGGAAAATCGTTATAACTTTTGTTTTGAGCATCAAACTGAAAGTTTCTTAAGGAGTTACAGAATGAGAACGGACTGTAGTTTCCTGTGTAAATTTTCCAGATACTAAGGTCAAAACAGTGAAACGTGGCACTTCATACAAGTTCGCTCTTCTCGAAAGGTCTATAATTAGGTCATCTTGGGAGATTGTTCATAACTCTTTCTTGGAGAATCTAAATTTGATAAGACTGGTGGCATTAGAAAGAGGATGCAGTGGGCTACTGTAGGTCGCAATTATAGAATTGGAAGAACCGAAATTACAGAGTTATAGTCATTTCAAGATCTAACTCCTAAAATCAAGAAAAGGAGATATGAGTAAGTTTGATGGCAAGGATCCGGTAAATTGGATACCTCAGATGGAGCAATATTTTGATCTACATGGTGTACCATTGTTACAAAAGGTATGCATTGCATCTTCATATTTAGAACTGGATCAATTTTTATGGTATAAATGGCTATGTTCTCGTAAACAACTTGTTACGTGGTCAATTTTCACAGAGGAAATGATAGCACATTATGAGGATACAAGGAGAAACACCTTCTTTAGAGCAACACCACAACAATTGGAAAGAGTAAAAGGGCTTTGTTACTTAGTGGAAAGCAAAATTATGGGAACAAGGAAGTCTACCCCTCACAACTATAATAATGGAAGTGTTGTTTCTCCTAGCCTTCCACAACCTACAAGGATTACACCACAACAATTGGAAGAAAAAAGAGAAAAAGGGCTTTGTTACAATTGTGATAGCAAATGCACTAAAGGTCATAAGTGTGTTGAGAAGAAATTATTTTATATAGAGTATGAAAAGGAGGAGGAAAAGGATCAAGAAACATCAAAAGAAGAGGATATATGCCAAGACCCAACCTCAGAGAAAGAAGAAATGAATCTGACCATATCTTGTAAAGCATTGGCAAAAATTACCACTCCTCAAACTCTCAAGATAGAAGGACATATCAAGAAGAAAAAGGTTCAAGAAGTGAAATATTACATCAAGAAAGAAGAAATGAATCCAACCATATCTTGTAATGCATTGGCTGGAATTACCACTCCTCAAACTATCCAGATAAAAGGACATATCAAGAAAAAAAATGTTCAAGAAGCGAAAGATTACATCGGGCATCAAGAAATGAATCCTATCATATCTTGTAAATTATTGGAAGAAATTATCACTCCTCAAACTCTCAAGATAGAAGGAAATATCAAGAAGAAAAAGTTTCAAGTAGTGAAAGATCACATCGAGCATCAACAACAAGTTCTCCAACTTTTAAAGGATAATGCCACTTTGGTGCAGAATCGAATGAAAAAACAGATAGATCAACATTGCAGTGAAAAATGTTTTGATGTAGGTGATTGGGTATTTTTATGGTTACATCTCAAGCAAGCTATTTATGAGAAGGAAATGTTGGCAAGACTACATGCACTTAAGAAATGGCGACCTTACCCAGTGGGAAGACACTTCAAGGTAAAAATGGATCATGATAGTCTTAAATACTTTTTAGAACAAATATTATCTTTAGAAGAACAGAAAAAATGGGTCACAAATATGTTGGGTTATGACTTTGACATCATCTATAGAAGAGGGAAGATTTTTTTTTTTGCAGATGCACTCTCAAGAAAGGATGATGATGTGGAAGCATTGTTTTGTGCTATTTCTATTATCCAACTAGATTGGATAAACGAAGCAAGGGATGAATGGAAGAAGGACGAAGAAGTATGACCACTCATTCAAAAGTTGCAGAAGATCCCAATTCAAACAATATTGCTAGAAATTGAAGAGGAAGGAAAAATCATATTGGAACTTGGAGCAGTCACGGAAACAAGAACCCGACAGCGACGAAATCGATCAATTTCAGAGTATCTCATCGAGTGGAAGAACTTACCCGTTGAAGATTCCACATGGGAGGACAAGAATTTTATACAGAAGCATTAAGAACTACTCAAGCGTTGATGACAACACTTTTTGAAGGAGAGGGGCATGTTAGGTCCCTATACTACTAGTGTAACCCGTTATTGTTATTAGTACAAACCCCTTATTATATTGCTGTACCCATGTAATCCCCATATTGTTACTATTGTGCCCCATAGAAGCCCACTATTGTTATTATTGTGCCCTTACATTATTATTGTTATGTCAGCTCTGATTATATTATGACCCCTTATACTCCTATATATAGAAATGAGGTCTTTTCATTTGTATCATCGAAGAATTGTTCATCTGTGTAATGTAAAGGAGGTTGCCCCCTCGAAGAGGCTAAATTCTAAGGAATTCAAATATCTTTTCTATCTTTTTGTGAGATGGTTTCATAACATATCCGCTCGTAGTCTAGCTATTGGATATGCGTCCACTGATCAACCTTGATTTTTATTGCCTCTGGAAGACCTTTTCCGAGATTTACTTCCATACATATTCTGGCACAGGCATGCATGTTATCCTTTGGTTCACATCTGTCTATATACTTGCCCACTGCATTTCCTATTGCCTTTACCAAATCATCTCCCCAACAATGAAGTGGAAGATGCGGGAGTCTTACCCAGACTGGAACTGCACTTGGAACATCCATTTCTGGGTTGAAATTTGGCGTCCACTTGTTCAGATATAAAACTCTGGAGTCCATGAAGTATTGACCATTTCTAAATATCAGGTCTCTGTCTTCCTTTGATTCAAAGAGAAATGTGTAATATCCCCTTCCACAAAATCGTATTGCTATCTTCCCCTAGGTAGTTGCATTCCAGTTTCTTTCCACCCATTTTTGCATTGATTTAGGTGAAGACCATAACCTCATGAACTGTCCTACAAGTCCACATTCTGCCAGAGAGATAGCTGCTCTTTGAGGGAGTGCAGGTGGAAGAAAGATCTTTGGTATATCTTCGAGCTTCTTAACAAATTTATTGATGGATGCCTGTTCCTTGGAGCTCTGTTCTCAGCGATCAAGGATGCGAAAGCTTCTGCATTTTCTTCAGTTCCTTGTTGAGTGGATGAATGAGGATCACCCTCCTCAGAGGGATGCATGATCGGGAAGGCCTCAAAATCAAGAGGCTGCCAAGAGAGAGGCCTGCAGGGTCAGAAGGCGGCTAGGTCTGCACAGCTCGGGCTGGGCTATAGGGCACGCAGTTTTTTTTTTACCACCACCATACTTATATATAATATTATTAATATCTAATATTATCGTATATTTATTGATTATTATATAATATTATATTATTATTAAGATCTTCTAGAAAATACATGGAGTTCCTTCTTATTAATTGTCTTTTTGACCGTTGGATAATTACCATTGCATATTTGGGATGTTTTGATGATGAACCTATATTGAAAATTCTAAAATCGTCACTTTTTTGACCATAAATTTTCCATGTGATTTTCTAAAAAATCATAAATTTTCCATGTGATTTTCTAAAAATTTTTAATCATTATATTATAAGTCATAAAAACATCTAATCTGAAATTATTATATCATATTATAAGTTAGACTTTTATCAACCACATTTATATTAATATAAATGTGTTGTGCTAATTAAAAAAATATATAAATATATTTAGGTGAATACTTGTATGCGTGTGATTTTCTTAGCAACCTTCGAAAGAACATTGACCCTTGTTCAAGCAAACAATAGTAAGATAGAAAAGCAATCATAGCTGAAGAACCTTCCAATCTTGCGTGCTCCGAGATAGTATAAGGGGATAACTGCAGTCTCCAATGGAAGGTGCAAACATTGTAATGTGAAGGATTTCTTCAAAGAAGTACACTACAAAGAACGCTAGCTTGCAGTAAACTTGACACAGACCAGTAGATTTCAAACAAAACTCTGAAGACATTTACCCACCAAAAAAGCACCACGTGACAAGGGTTTATCCAACAAGTCAAGTAATCGATAGGACAAATAACCACAACTCTGAGCACATGTTTGATGACCAATTCCAGCAAGTTCCGCGTGTGTGAAAATCATATGACTAAATACTTAGCCGTTGGTAGGATGCATATTATTCATACGAGGGGAGACAGAAGGGAGAGAGGGTTTGTATCTCGACGCGATCGTTGTCACAGGTGGAAATAGGTGAAAGGGAGTCAGTGCACAGTGAAGAATCGTCCCATGGCCAATACGCTCATCTATAAATTGAAATTCACATGGACAATTGAACATTTCTCCAAGTTGGATGACGAAGAGCACTACTCCGAGATTTTCTCTGTAGGAGGTCATAAATGGTAAGAGGGTTTCGCAGACCATTTGATTCAATTGAATTGGGCTTGTGTTTACTCTTAATAGAACAGGAATTTTTTCTTGGATTTGTGATGTTTCAGGCGTGTGTTAATATATCCCAAAGGGAACAAGGTGGACCACCTGTCTATTTACTTAGATGTGGCAGATTCTACCACATTACCAAAGGGCTGGAGCAGATATGTTTCTTTCATTTTGACTGTCGTCAATCAGAATCGTCCCAAGCTCACCATCAAGCATGGTATGTCGTAATTGCTTTGTAGTGAAGGCATTTGTTGCATATTCCTTTTATATTTCAGCTGTCCAGATAAGTTCGCACTTGTCTGTACACAGGTCTGTCATATTGATTTTGCAATTTGGAATTTTTTTCACAATACAATAATTGATTAGATTTTCTGCAATTCATATTCTTAATGTGAATTTCTGAAAAACCTGAAAATCTTAATGTGATGAATCAGGAAATATCAAATCAAAATTTACATTCTTATTTTCGTTGGGGGCTTCTGCAATAGCTCTTTAAGGCCATTTCTCCCAAATACGAGCTGAAAATCCTAGAACCCAAATCCAATTGGATAACCCATTGGTTTATTTTCTATAGTCGGGATATTCTATTTTGGGAAGGAGCTAAAGAGGTAGGGATGTGCTAATGTCAAACAAAATTTCAGTATCAGAGAAGCAGTATATGCCATAAAACTTGCAAAATTAAATGCCTAAAACAGCCCAATTAATTAAACGCAGCAGTAATCAAGCACCGCAACGGACACCAGGATTAGAGCAGAGAAACCCCAATAGGGTAAAAAACTCCACTGTTCAAATCTGCACCATATTCCAGGTGTGATAAATCATACGATGGACTATATTTATAACATGAAAATGAAATGCCGGTCCTCATTCAGAGGGGATATGAAGAGAGACGATCATGGTAACTGTTTGTGTTGGTGTTTTTCAACCGGCATGTTTCCAATGAGCCAACTATTGTGAATAGTAAACTCAGGCAGGATTTCTTATTTGCCTAATTGTTATAGGTATTTTTAGCTAACACTGGGTTGTGATAAACATAAATCATAGAGAACTATATTTATAATATGTTTACTCATAGATGTATACTTTTTTTTAACGGAATTCAGCGATATAATTTTAAATAAGATTGTGACTTTCTGTTATTTAACATATATTTTTGAATGTATAAATGGATTCAGCACCCTGAAGGGCACTTGAATTTTACAGATTAAACAATTTTAACTCAAGTATTTAAATATCTCTGCCAATTTTGGTCAAGAAAATTATTTCTTCTTTTAGTTAGACTATATGACACTGAAATGCCTTTAGAGTACATGTGACGCTGAAATGCCTCTGCTCATTCAGCACCTGAAAAATTTAGAGGGCACTCGAATTTTACAGATTAAACAATTTAAACTCAAGTTTTTAAAAATCTCTACCAAATTTTAAGTTATAAAATTAACCCAGAAAAAAGGCAAAAAAACCACTTCTTCCTCTATTACCTACATACATGACACTGAAATGCCTGTGCTCATTCAAAAGAAATATGAAGAAACTGAAATGCCTGTGCTCATTTTGAGGGAATATGAAGAGAGATGGTCATGGTAACTGTTAATGTTGGTCTTTTCCAGCACACATCTTTCGAATGAAGCAACTGTTATGAATAGTAAGCTCGGGTAGGATTTCTTATTTGCCCAATTGTTATAGCCGATCTTTAGCTAACAGTGGGTTTCTACAGACAATATCTTTGTATATTCAATATGTGAGATACAAGATACTCCTACATGGTATGAGAGTGGGTGCTGTTTTCTCTATTGCTGATTTTGGCATTGAGTACAAGTGTTTTTTTTTGTAATATTATATAAGTAGATCTGCTGCCCGGATGCCTAGATCTGCTAATGAAAAGCTATTCGTGGATCTGCATATCCATTGCTTGAACGCTCGGATCTACTGATACGGAGTATAGATTTGACAGATCCGAGGTTGAACCTGTTGTATGGTTGCAGATCTGAAGCAAGAATGAGTCACCCTAAATTCAGTCAATAACTCGCCGGCAACCCGAATTCTGACGTGGCCTTGGCCTTTAGCACCCAAAAGCACGGGCATAGCTTCGATGGGGTCGACGGCGTCATGTGTTTCTGTTGAAATGGCAAGCCGATGATACACTGGTATTGAAATAAGCGGTTGCCTGCATTGATTTTGCTGAATTTGAAAGCCAGCACTTCGGCGGTTTCCAGGTTCGAAGCTTAGATCTCCAAGATCCAGATTAGATCAGATCTTGAGCCCTGTATCCTAAAGCCTAAGCCCCCGGTTCTGTATGTCTCACCAACTCTTGTGAAGTCGGTTTGTTCAGACAAGAAAATACAAATATCAGGGATTTTGTCAATTATGGCAGCCATTGATGCATTTGACGGCGCGTTGTGTTTTCTGCATCGGCCTTCACTGCAAGGGTACGAGGAGGAACACTTCTTCGCGGTGTGGAAGAAGGTGGCGACCAACCTTGATCCTCCGAAGATGCTATTGACGTTTACGAAACCGCGCCTTCGAATCCCTGATCCATTCCCACCAAGGTAACGAACAACCTCATCTCGGTCCCGCCTTCAGGGCGTTCGTGAGTCTAGCAGGCGGCATTACTGTTGTCATTGTTGTTGCTGTCCCGCCCTCGTTTTCTCTATTCGGTGTCACCGATGCTCTCGTCTTCAGAACTGTGCAATTGCCTCGGATTGCCACTTTTAAACGCGAATTGAACTCGAGCGGCCCTGAGATTGGATTGTCTGACCCAGAATTTAGACTGACCTATAGAATACAGATTGTAATCAGATTCACCATTCGGCTTTACAAGCGATTGACGACTCGGGAAATATACCTCGAAAGGCAGAAGGTGGGTAGGGGGGAATGAAGCTTCACTCGAGCAATGTTGAGAAGAATACTGTGCGACCATATCAAATCCTGATCAAGAAAGAAAGTTCATTTGTCTTCGGCAGCTCATAGTTGTCTCGAATTTGGGACTATTAGAAAAAGGTGGAGCGATAATGCATTTCGAAGGTAGTGTCCTTACTCGTTAGATATAACTGCAAAACCAAATCCTTATAAGCTCCCTTTTTGCATTTTATATGTTTCGATAAAATTGGTAACAAACTCTATATTTGGAATTGGGACAAGGTATTTTTTGTTTGTTTGTGGCAATGTTGCATTAATCGTTATCGGGATAATATCGGTGTGAGGAAAAAATTGTAATAATCGGGAAAAAATCGTTTGGTACAAAAATATTCATTTTTTTTCAATTTTTTTAATATTTAAACCATCTACAACATAAAATAAATACATTGACACATAAATATGATAAAAGAACTAATATATAAGATGTTTAATATTATTTCTAGTGCTAAAATCACACATAACAGTGAATCATGTCCTGAATAGTAAGTCCTGACTCCTGAGTCCCAACTCAGCTTCAAAATATCAACAAAAAATATAATAATGTATCTCATGAGTCATAATGTCATATACAAGAAAATGAACAAAATAACTAACGTCTAATACTATTGATTTCCTCTGCCCCTCTTGCGAGAAAATGCCACAACTTTCCCTTTCCCTCTAGATGTAGATGCTGGTGCTGGTGAAGTTGGCAGTGGAGTTTGCTGTGCTCTAGAAGTTGAGAACTAGAAGTAGGAGCTATAGGAGGTAGACCACGTCCTCCACTGGTGGCAGGGGTAGCCCAGGCAGGCGGTGTCACCTCCTCCTCCTCCTCCTCCCCCTCCACTACATCCTGCACTAACCAATCATCAACAGACTCCATGAGAGGCCTCTCAGCCTCAACCTCCATGCAGCAGTGGTGTCAATCCCATCCAATGAGATGGCCGCCATATTAGGTGTCCTCTCAAGTTGCTTCACCCACAATCGAAGATTGTAGTAGACGGAGACCATGTCATTAAGTGGCTGGGACTCCAACCTGTACAAAGATCATGAAATAATAATTAATTATAAAAAAATATTGTTTAATGAATTCAAAACTTTATTTGGAAATTTGCAATATTTTAAACGTTTAAGTGTTAACCTGTTGTGCTTTTTGTTGTGTATTTTTTCAAATACTCTAGTTGCTCTCACATCTTGAAGAGCTACATGTTTGGCTGAGAATTCGAATGGCAAGCTTTTGCAGAAGGGGTACCCTGGCATCATACATTCTCCACCATGCATCTACAACAAAATTACAAATACAATTTTAAATAAACGTAAGAAAAAAATGGAGTTTGAAGAGATAATGAAATTTGAAACAAAGTTACAAACAAAAAATACTTGGCATTTTAATCGTCCTATCAATCACAGCCATGTTAAAGCCAAATGTGCCACCTGCCATCTTATATGTCTCAATTTCTTTAGAGATCTTTGTACGTTCTGCTGGAGATTGCACCATCTTCTGGACACAGGATAAGAATCCATCCATGATCTCAACATCAAATACAAACTCACATGCGTAAGAAAATGCGGGATTCAGGAAAAGCCCAACAGCATGAATGGGACGATGGAGTGTGTTGTTCCATCGCTCATCAATCACTCCCCATAGAAGGAGTTGTCTCTGAAACCCCTCATCTCCCTTATCATCATAGTAGGCCCGAATGGCTTCTTTGGCCCTGTCCATGGCCTCATACAAATAGCCCATTGGCTTCTCACCATCAACCAACCGAAGAACCTTTACCAAAGGTTCAGTAACGACGCACACCTCCTGCACTCCCGCCCAGAAGTCTTCCTAGTATGAAACTAGTCTGCATACGGCGTCTCCTTCTGGTTTGCGGCTCATTGTCAAAGCACGCCACTCCTCTGAAAGAAACATTCTCTTCACATCCCACATAGAATTCAAGAGGGATTGAAGAGATATGAAACTGGTGGCAAACCGTGTAATGGCGGGGCGCACTAAGTCTTTGTTGTTGGTGAATCTCCTCATCAAGCTAAGCACAGATGTATAGTTATATATAAATTTTGTAATGCTTTTGGATGACTCAACAATATCTTTGAGAAAGGGAATTTTCCCTATGTCCTCCAACATCAAATCAATACAGTGTGCAGCACAAGGTGTCCAAAATAAAGTAGGATGCCTGCCCATAAGCATCTTGCCAGCAACAACATAATTTGCAGCATTGTCCGTTATGACTTAGACAACATTTTCTGCACCCACTTCCAAAATAAACACATCTAGCAAATCACATAAAGTTCTTGCATCTTTGATATGTGCAGATGTATCAACAAATTTGATAAACATAGCCCCTTTGGGATAATTAACCAAGAAGTTTATAAGGGTTCTTTCCTTTTGGTCAGTCCAACCATCTGACATAACAATGCATCTTGTTTGTGCCCATGATGCCCTAAAATCCTCCAATCTTTGGGTGCAGTCAAGCTTTTCATTTTGAAGAATCCGGCTTCTGAAATCATGATAAGAAGGGATTTTGTACCCTGGGCCAACAGTTGCAATAGCATCAATAGTAGGTTGGAAAAATGGGTTATTCCTTGCAATGTTGAAAGGAATATCACTCCAAAGGAGAAATTTTGCCAGCAACTTGTCAGCTTGTTCTTTCTCAATTCTTTTTAGCATTGAATTGATAGATGACTATGAACTGGGTGTGGTTCGAGGAACAAAAAATGATGTGGTAGCTACCGGATTGGTTGATGCTGCAGTAGAACCAGTGCCACTTGCTTGTTCAGCTGACTTTTTTAGTTGCCTCTTCACTTCTTCTTTGGCCTCTCTATTCTGGTCTAAAGCTTCCAATGCTTTCATGGCTCTTTGGATGAGTTCAGGATTTGTATTTTTGCAAGGCCCTACATAAAACAGGTATTTTTGCAAGGTGATACTTCAATCTGTACACCCCCCCGGACATATGGTGCCCACACAACTTGCAAGTCAAGTTTAGTCTATCATTCAAAGCATTAGGTTCACCATATTTCCAGAAAGGATCCAATTTCCTTGGCATGTTTGGTTTTGAACTTTGAAGTTGAAAACTTGAATGGTGTTTCGGTGAATTTGTGAACCTATGGGAAAATAAGGATTACAATTTAGTATTTACAAGTTACAAGCTTACAATTTAGTATTTTAATTTTTACATTGTACAAAAACTAAAAAAAAATTACATACAATTTAAAAAACCCCATTCCAAACCCAACTAAAAAACAAAAAAAACAATACATTGGACAAATGTCAAAAACCCCATTTCAAATCCAACTAAAAAAAGATTACATTGGACAAATGTCAAAAACTCCATTCCAAACCCAACCAAAAACATTGAAAAAAAACAAAAAAAAGTTTCAAAACAATGAAAACAAAAAAAAATTGGTGCCCATACCGTTTTTATGGAGATAATTGGTCTCCTCCTTAGCACACTCTTTGATTTTCTCCTCCATGCAGTTGATTTACCTCCAAAATGGCAAAATCTCCAAGCCTCTCCAACACTCCAAGTCTCCGTAGCCCTCTGCCCGCTCTGCTGTCCAAATGAAATAAAACAAATTCGTTTTTTTCCTTTTAAAATTGCGCTACCCCGACCCTCTATGATTTTTACAAAAAAAATCGCGATTTTTTCGAAAAAATCGCGTATAAAAAAAAGTGCGAGTACTACTCACGATTTTTTCGCTTTGATGAAAAACTCGAAAACAAAGTTTCAAAACAATGAAAACAAAAAAAAATTGGTGCCCATACCATTTTTATGGAGATAATTGGTCTCCTCCTTAGCACACTTTGATTTTCTCCTCCACGCAGTTGATTTAGCTCCAAAATGGCAAAATCTCCAAGCCTCTCCAACACTCCAAGTCTCCACAGCCCTCTGCGCGCTCTGCTGTCGAAATGAAATAAAACAAATCCGTTTTTTTTCTTTTTAAAATCGCGCTGCCCCGACCCTTTGCGATTTTTACCAAAAAAATCGCGATTTTTTTTTGAAAAAATCGCGTATAAAAAAAGTACGAGTACTACTCACGATTTTCTCGCTTTGATGAAAAACTCGCGATTAAACGATAAAATCGCGATTTTAACAACACAGGTTTTTCATATATGTATTCAAACAAAAACCTTTAAAGGAATATTTGAGTGGCCCTTTGAAATGTGAATCTCATCAATAGTGCATTGCTTGCACTGTTTGTAGTATATGGGTAGTGACTGGACGCAGATCTAGTGGTATTGCTATATATTTGATATAATGTCAAAGAGAGGGCCATTATTAATTTATTCTTGATGACGGGAGGGTTGTTCAATTCTCTTCCTGGGTTTGTCTAGCACATAGTTGACTTGGTGTTGTGAACAATTTATCACCATGGGTAAATAATTGTAGGAATTCTTGGAGAAGAAGGCAGTTGATCAACTTTGTATCAAAGTCCTTAACTTGCAGCCGGTCATTGAACTCTTGCAGACACTGAGAATCTAAGTCACTTGACACGGGGATTCAGGATTCGTAGGATACGGGGATTCAAGTGTCGGATTCGGACACGTTGACCCCCCGGAACAGGACACGTAGGATTCGTTATATATTATTTTATTATATATATATATATATATTAAAAATTAGATATTTCTTACCACCCAAATCTCCATTAATGATACAAATTCATTGATTTCAAACATAGATCTTCATCTAGATGTTAGTTTTACTGTTTACAAAGTAAGTTAGTAATATTATAGCATGCATAGTACATACAAAATTCAAATATCTGCATAAACCCTCATAAACCTCATAAACCCTCATAAACCCTCCCTCATAAACCCTCACTTTTTTGGGATTCGAATCCCAAAATTGGGACACGATGAGTCCTAACGGGACACGACTGGGATTCGATGGTGTCCTGATAGGACACATGGTGTTCCATTTTAGGATTCGAATGCCCATTGAATCGTGTCAGATTCGTGGGATTCAGACACGTGGCCTGTTTTGGACGAATCCGGTTTCACAGCTGAAAATGAACAACTTAAGACAGAGTTGAAGACTAAAACTACATTGTCCAGAGTACTATCACTATGAAAATAAAAAAGGTTGATAGTCTAGGGATAACCATGTGGACCTTTTTCCAGAATCTTGTAGATGAATTTGAGATCAAGGCAAATCTTCTTGATGATTTGGAGGATGAAGTTAAGGTTCTCTCTCATTCAGGAAATGTTGAATGAAAGGAAAAAAATTGCAAAATGGAGAAGAGAATGCCTAGCGAGCTAATGAGGTTGCCCTGCTTTGAGCAGATAAGAATAGACTGTTTGATAAATATCAGGCCTTGCAAGAAGATTACGATGCCTTGTTACTGTAGTTGACTAAGAAAAATGAGATTATTCAGGGTTTGCTGGAGTGGAAAGAGAACCTTAAACTGGAAGTTAGTTGACTATAGAATACTGAGAAGAAGACTACTATTATTGCGCTGCATGGTTCACATATTACTTCTTCCACCTCTGATGATCTCTATTTACTTGTGATGTTGATAGTTGTGTTTCATCACATGATTTTGTTTTACCTAGCTTTGAAAAACACATTATCAGTATTGGGTGCTGAATACTGAGCAAAATGGGATATACTGGAGGAGGACTTGGGAAGAATTATCCTTGAAGTGCTGACATATAGAGCAGGTCTTGCATATGTTGCCACCATTGATTCATTACCTACTCTTGGGAAGGTGACATTTGTTGTAGGTGGAAATCAAATTGAGTTGCTAGAAGAGTGACTCCTTGTTGAATATGTTCTCAGATTATTGAGATGGCTAATAGAGTAATTGCAGATGATAGTGTTGCTACACTAGGATTTGAGTATGTAGAACATTTGAGCCACATGAACACCCTCACATGAAAGATAGGAGTCTACCTATGAATCAGAAACCTTGTAACTATGCAATTATCACATTATAGAAACAACATGAAAGGTTGAACTATGGATCAGTATGACCATCAAGATCCATTGTGGTTGGATTGATGGATGGTTGTGGCATCATTTGAACATGTGTTCGTGGACTTCATATTGTTGTGTATCATTGACTGTGTAGTTGTACAACATTCCTCTTGTTTGCTGTTGATTGCCTTGGAAATGGTTGACCGAGGATCAACTGGAATGTATGTTGGTTGGAATTTTCAACTGGAATGTTTGATGATTGGAGTATCAACTAGTGTATTTGTCTACTGGATCTTTCAATTAGGATATTCATTGAGCTTCAATTGTTGATGCTCCCTCAGTTGTGTTTCGGGGGGGTGGAGGAAGTTTGATAATGACAAAGATTGTCTATTGTTTCTACATTGTTGTCTAGTCAACTAGTTGACTGGATTATGCTGTCTTGCTGTCTTGTTGGTGATTGCAAGTTTGGGGAAGTCTTTAGAGAAGAAGAAAATCAAACTTTTGGTGCCTCTCTCTCTCTGTTTCGTGGTCTGGGTTGGGAGATCGAAGTCTCCTAAGATTTCGCTGTTTCTGGAAGTTGCTACCTAGTCAAAGTTGCTAGAAGGGTTTGAAAATCTGGGAGGCTGACATGGTGTGGAGGGAAAGTATGGTCTTGGTCTAGGGTAAAGAGTCTCAAAGAATACTATTGAAAGGAAGAATTATCTTGTCTGGGTTTTCTCCTCGAGGGTGGGTTTTGCCTTGGCATGTGCCTATATGTTGTGTCTCTTGTTTTGTGATCTTCATACATGTATACTTGCTTGATGAAAGATAAGATAATAAAGAAGTAAAAGAAGCCAACACAAGGAGAATCAAACCCTAATATAATATCTTTGATTTTCCAACATGGTATCGGAGCTAAGGTCAAGAGAAGTTGAAGATCACTTTGTTGGCATGGATTCTCCCTCTATGGTGAACTACATAAGATTGGGTTACAACACTGCTGGAAGATGGATCAAAAAGATCATCTACTACTTATTCAACAAAGTCAAGGGTCAAGGATTCTTGGCTGCTCTTATAGGTTCTCTTAATGATGACAATGCATGGATCATTGATAGTGGAGCATTGCGACACATGACAGGTGAAAGCAAACAACTTCACACACTATCAATATGATCACCCTCTCATGCAGTGGAATTGGGTGACAACAAAAGCTATGCTGTTAGAGGCCTAGGATCTACATCATTGAAGATGGACAATGGATCGAAGCTACATCTCAACATTATTTTCTATGTTCCAGGTTTGAAAAAGAATTTACTTTCTATTTCTTGTTTAGAAGATAAAGGGGAAATGATTGCTTTTGTTGATGGAAAAGTATCGGTTTGGGGAAAGAGCTCTAGTATTGGCAAAGCTAGGGTTATTGGACTTCGTGAAGGAATTCTTTACCGGGTTATCACTCCATCTCCTTTGGTTCATATGGAAATAAGTTCTATTGAACTTTGGCATCGAAGGTATGGTCATATTCATTATAGGGTCATCCCTACTCTTAGTCAATTGGTTCATGGTGTTCTTGATATGAAGTTAGATCATGAAGGTGTGTGCAAAGGATGCTCTTTGGGGAAGCATACTAGAAAGCCATTTCATAATAGTGAGAAACTAGGTCTAAAGAAATATTAGATCTCATCCATTCCAATGTATGCGGGCCCATGTCTGACAAATCACTTGGAGGTCATCTCTACTATGTAACATTCATTGATGAGCATTCGAGGAAGACATGGCTCTACCTACTCAAAACTAAAGATGAAGTATTTGATAAGTTCAAGGAGTTCAGGGCTAAAGTGGAAACCCTAACCGAAAGAAAGATAAAGACTCTAAGGTTTGACAATGGTGGGGATTCGGGAATACACTTCTAAAGAGTTAATATCATATTGTAAGGATGTAGGTATTAAGAGGGAACTCATTGTTCCCTATTATCCCGAACAAAATGGATTGGCCGAAAGGAAGAATAGCTCAATTGAAGAAGGCATTCTAATGATGCTCCTTGATCAAGATCTACCAAAGTTCTTATGGGGTGAAGCAGCTATGACTGTTGTGTACATTCAAAATAGAAGTCCTCATAAGAGTCTTGATAATTCTACACTCGAAGAAGTATTCATAGGGAAGAACCTGAGTGTAGATCATCTCCGTATATTTGGAAGTCCAACATATATCCATGTTCTGAAAGATAAGCGAAAGAAGTTGGACTTGATAAGCATCAAGGGAATATTCGTTGGTTATAGTCTTTCCTCAAAAGCATATAGAATTTACATAAACGAAGGAAGACACATTAAAGTAAGCAGGGATGTCATATTCGATGAGAATCAAGCTTACAAGAAATCAAAGGATATTCCTATTGATTCTGATGACAAAGAAGTCTCATATTTGAAGAAGAAGAAGTTCATCATGAGAACTCTACTACAAATGATGAAGAAGAAGGACCAAGTGATCCTATTCAATCAGTGGTTATCCCAACCACAAGGAAGAGGCCAAATTGGTTAAAACTTAAAAGCTACATTAGAAGATGCTGAAGTACATGAAGTTGCAAAAGGGTCCTCTAGGGGAAGTAAGAAACCGAAAAGGTATTCTGGTTATGCTGCATATATGACAAAGTTGATTGAAGCCGAACAATCTACATTCTATAAAGCTGAGCATGAAGAGGTTTGGAAGAAAGCTATGTAGGAAGAATATCAATCCATCATGAAGAATGGGGTTTGGGAAATCGTTCCTAGACCTAATGCAAATCGATTGTCACATCGAAGTGGATCTATAAGATCAAACATGTTGTTGATGGAAGTATAGAAAAATACAAAGCAAGGTTCGTCGCAAGGGGTTTCTCTCAAAAGAAATGCATTGAATATGAAGAAACCTTTGCACCTACAACAAGGTACACTACCATTAGATCGTTTTTTTCATTGGCTGCTACAATGGGGTGGAATATCCATCAAATGGATGTTAAGACCGCATTTCTAAATGGGACCATTGATGAGGAAGTGTACATCGAAAAACCTGAAGGATTTGAAGTGAATAGCAGGGATTCTCATCTTTGCAGACTCAAGAAGGCCCTATATGGCTTGAAGCAAGCATCGAGGGCATGGTATGCAAGAATGGATGCATATCTTCTCAGAATTAGGTTCTTGAAGAATACTGTTGATCTGAATCTATACATCAAGGTCGTGAATAATGAGCCCATCATTATTCTACTATATGTGGATGATCTATTCATCACTGGTGTAGATCAGTGTTTTTAAACCCGACCGACTTGGAACCGACTCGGTCGAGTTGGTCAGAGTCAGTAAAAAAAAATTTGACCCGGCCATCGAACCGGTTCGGCCGGCCGGGTTAATACCGAGCTGGCTCGACCGAGTCCATATCAACTCGGGCAGGTTACGGACAGCAGCCAGTGAACCCCAAAAAACCGCTTTTTTAATTTTTCTGAGTGTGGGGGACTCCCTGGGCTTCCCTGTCTGACTCATGGGTTTCCGTGTTTGACTCTGATCCCTAGTATTGATATGCTATTCATGGTAATGTTAAATTCTTAAGTAAAAGGAATCTTCATTTTCATCCTTTTACTTAAATTTTTAACATTACCATGAAATGACTCAGGATGTTTGAGAGTGGTTCCGGCCTCATTGGATTTCATATGGAGAAAGTAGAATTTTAGATTTCATTCAAAATCCAGTAGACTTGTCAGTGTTTCAGGATTTCAGGATTGGGGGATTGTAATGTTTCCATTGAATTTTGTCATGTATTAGGGTATGGAACTCGTATTTAACCAAGAGCACCAATCCCTCTAAGTACCTTGATGTTAGTGACATTGGTTGTCGAACTCCTCCGGGATTCGCTCCCAAACTGGGAGCTTTTGAAAATGTCGCTCCCGCTCCCCGCTTTTGCTCCCGCTCCCAAGTAACACTGAGCCAGATGATGTTGGCAACTCTAGCAGTAGCCAGTAGTATTGGTCACAGATTTTTGTTGTAGAGGCCATTTCTAGCCTCCTTGGTTATGTGTTTTTGTTTTGATCTCTATATCATCATCGTGTATGTATTGGACAGTGCATTAGGTGCCATTTTGATATAATGGATATATTCATGAGCCTACTTTGATCATATGTTGTCTTCTATTTATATTCTAATGCTGCGTGTTTGGAAACATGAATGAAAATCTTTGAAATTATGTGTTTTTATAAAAAATAAATTTTTAATGTATTTTTTACAACAACCGAGTCATTGGAATCGCGCCGGCCGAGTCGATATCGAGTCGGAGTCGGAGTTTTCAAACATTGGTGTAGAACGAAGAGTTCAAGAATGTAAGAAGATGTTGGCAGCTGAATTTGAGATGAAGGGTCTAGGATTGATGCATTACTACCTAGGTCTAGAAGTATGGCAGAGACCTAGGGAGATATATTTGGGGCAAGGAAAATACATCATCAAGTTATTGTAGAAATTTGGGATGATGGATTCTAAGCCAATGATTACTCCTATGATCACCAACCTCAAGAAGTCGAGGAGCTCCAACTCTAGTCTCATGGAACCTACCTCATATTGACAGTTGGTGGGTTCCCTAATATATTTGGTAAATACTAGGTCAGATATATGTTTTGCAGTGAACATTCTTAGTCAGTTCTAGTTGGAGCCTTGTCATGATCACTGGATAGCTACCAAACATATATTGAGGTATCTTTGTGGCACTATACATCATTGCCTAAAGTATGATATTAAGGAAGTCAAGCTAATTGGCTTCACAGACTCTGATTGGGGTGGCAATGAGACCGATGGAAGGAGCATTATCGGAGGATGCTTTAGTTTGGGAGCTGCTGTAATCTCATGGATGAGTAGGAAGCAAGATCCTGTTGCATTGATTAGTGCTGAGGCAGAATATATGGCTACATGTGAAGTAGGAAAAGTGGCTGTTTGGTTAAGGAAGCTTCTGACAGATTTGTTCGAGAAGTCTCTGGGTCCTACTGTGATTAATGTTGACAATCAAAGTTGTATCAAGATGTTTGGAGATCTCGTGTTTCATTTGAGGACGAAACGTATCAATAATAAGCTCCACTTTATTAGGAACTTGGTGCAGGATGGGATCGTAGAGTTAGAGTATGTCTCGACAGATGAACAGGGAGCAGACATACTGACAAAGGCTCTTCCTAATAAGAAGTTCGAATATCTAAGGAACCTGCTGGGTTTGGTAGATATTGGTGATTGTATCAATGATAAGGAAATGGAAGAGATTTGTTAAGGCTTTGTGAGTGAAGCATTGCCTGGGGAGACATCAGGACAACACTCTGTGTTGATTTTTGGAATCTCGGAATTGAAAAGGCGGTGTTGTTTATTGAGCTTTGTTTTTGGAT